>JAQQAC010026072.1:2381414-2394125 GCA_029783875.1 Phataginus tricuspis
TGGCCGGATGTGGGGGTGTGCGTGTCTGGGGCGCTGGCCGGATGTGGCCCCTGACACCACAGGCCCGATGCTGCTGCGCGTTTCCCCCTGATGCTGCCAGCGTCTCTGGCAGCTGCTGCTCACATGGCTACGGAAGTGCTTTTCTCCTCCTGGCCTGTGAAGGGCTTTCTCGGTGAGGAAGGGTGGGGCTGATGGCTGTTAACCAGATGCTTTTTGCTGTTTTCCAAAGTGCGCCGCATGGGTTTTCTCCCCAGCCCTTCGTGAGTCAGAATGGATTTCACCGCCGCCTGAGAACACACCCTCCTTGGTCGTGAGGCATTGTTCTTGAGGGGTGCATGGATTCATGTGTGAACCTTTTTCTGGCAGTCTTTACACCTGTGTTTGTTGGTGAAGTCGCCCAGGCCGGCCTCTGTGCTGTCCTCGGCCCGCTTTGTTCTTAGGGCTCAGCCAGCCTCAATGCCCATGGAGGCAGTTTGCCTCCTAGTTGCCACGGTAGAGGGATTTTCTCTCCTGGAGTTTCATAGTTAATAGAGTTCCCTTAAATCCACCTAAGATGGATGGCTTTAGAGGGAGTCTTGTTTCTTATTTTTTTCCCCTTAGCTCTTGTAAAACTGTAAACCTTCAGAAAAGCTGCGCGAGCAGAGAGAACAGCCCCTATAAACTGTACCTGACCCGCTTTTCCCAATTGGTTTTTGGGGAAGAGCCAGAGGAAAGTCCGCTTCTGCCCGCACTGTCTCCGTCACGGAGACGCGTCACTCCCTGCCGCCACCCCACACTGTTCGTACCTAGACCCCCTGGTTGGGCCTCCAGCTCCGCCCGAAATCCCAAAACCCATCCAGAATCTCCTTGGTCTTCTCTGGTCTGTGTCCAGCCCTTTATCTTTCATGATGTTCAATTGTTAATGGAAAGTACAGTTCTTTTTTTTTTGCAAATCATCCCTTCGTCAAGGCTTGTCTGAGTTTTTGAGTGAGCTAAACAGTGAAAAGTCCCTGCGCCTCTGTCCCTGTCCCCCAGTCCTCCCCAGGACCAGCAGGTATGTGTGAGCACGCACACACAGCCGCACTCCTCGGGCTGTGTGGGCACACTGCACACTGTGCCCCTTCACGGGAGAGTGAAGGAGCAGGCACGTTCCCTCACCGCAGCGGGCGCCGGTCTGATAGAGCGGAATGCACACCCAGCTCTCAGGTGTCCCTGTGATGTCCCAAGCATGCTTCATGCTCGTATAGGATCCAGTCCTCGGTCGTACATTGTGTAAGCTGTCTTACCTTTCTTTGTCATGACAGTAACATTTTTGCAAAGAGCACGTCCATCATCTTCTAGAACGCTCCTGTTTGCGTTTGCTGACATTTCCTTGTCTTGAGATTCAGGTTGTGTGCCCCAGGCTGGAGCAGCTTACGGAGGACACGGTGTCCTTCAAAGGGTGTTGTGTCCTAGGGCACACAGCACCTGTTTGCTCCTCTTTTCAATTTATTTAAGAGAAATTCACATAAGCCTTCTGAGTGAACGGTCCCGGTTGCAGTACCACGACAGATGTTGTGTAGGCACCATCCCTGTCTACTTCCAGACCTTTCCATCCCTCCAGAACAATCCCCCACTCGGTCAGCGCCTTCTCACCGCTCGCCCCCCAGCCCTTTGCAGCCCGTCAATCTTGCTCTTCCTGTGGATCTGCCACTCCTGGCATTCTGTGTATCGTGGGCGTTGCACAGTGTGTGGCCTTTGGTTTCTGGCTTCTTTCACTGAGCATCATGTTTTCGAGACTCGTCCATGGTGCAGAATGTGGTGTACGTGGCTCCTTTTTACTGCTCACTATTCTGTTGTACAGATGTACCGCGTTTTGTGTATTCATGGTCCACCGAAGGACATCGGGGCTGTTCCCACCTTGGGGCTATGGTGAATCGTGCTTCCGTGAGCATGTGTGTGCATGTATTTGAGTACCTGTTTTCACTTGGGGGTATGTACCTAGGGGTAGAACTGCTGGGTCATAAAATAATTCTATGTTTAAGCTTTTTAGAAACCAGCAAATAGTTTTCACAGCAGCTGCAGCATTTATACTTCCCCCATTGATGTGCAAGGCCTAAGATTTCTCCACATCCGTGCCAATACTTAACTTTCCTGTTTTATTTTAATAGCCAGCCCGGTAGTTATGAAGTTGTATCTCGTGGTTTTGATTTACATTTCTCTAGTGATGAGTGACATCAAGCCATCTTTTTCATGTGCTTGTTGGCCATTTGTGTACCTTTAGAGAAATGTCTATTCAGGTCTTTGCCCACTTTATAATTGAGTTATTTTTTTGTTGATGGATTGTAAGAGTTCTTTATCCTGGATACTAGACCCTTATCAGATATGATTTGCAAGTATTTTCTCCCATTAGGTAGGTTGTCTTTTCACATTCTTGGTAAGGTCCTTTGATATACAAAAATTTCTGGTGTTGACGAAGTCCAGTTAATCTGTTTTTCTTTTCTTTTGTTGCTCATGCTTTTAATGTCATATGTAAGAATCCATTGCCAAATCCAAGGTCATCAAGATTTATTCCTGTTTTCTTCCATGAGTTTTATGGTTTCACCTTCTCTATTTAGGTCATTGATACACATTTTGAGTGTTTTGTATATGGTATGAGGCAGAGGTCCGACTTCATTCTTCTGTATGTGGCTCTCTAGCACCACTTGTTGAAGAGATCGTTCCTTTCCCTGTTCAGGAATGGCCTTGGCACCCTTGTCAAATCATTGGGCCGTGGGTGTGTCAAGTTATTTCTAGACTCAATTCTGTTCTCTTGGTCTTTATGCTAGCACATACATGCTCTTGCAGTTGCTGTGGCTTTGTAGTAGTGAGTTAGGGAAGTGTGAGTCCTCCAGCTTTTTCTTATTCAGTATTGTTTTGACTATTCTGGACCCCCTTGCAGTTCCATATGAATTTTAAGATAGGCTTTCCTTTACTACTCCCCCTTGCCCCCCCCCCAAAAAAAACGCCACTGGAATTTCAGTAGGGATTGCATTGAATCTGTAGATCACTTTAGGTAGGAGGTAATATTGACATCCTAACAATATTTTGTCCTCTGATCCATGAAATTAGGATATCTTTGCATTTATTTAGGTCTTTAATTCCTTTGAGCAACGCTTTAAAGTGTCAGTGTATAAATCTTTCATCTCCTTGGTTAAATTTATTCCTAGCTATATTTTATTCTTTCAGGTACTATGTAATTGGAATTGTTTCTTAATTTAACTTTTTAGATTTTTCATTGCTGGTGTAATAGAAACACAATTTTTTGTGTATTGAACTTGTACCCTGCAATTTTGCTGAATTCATTTAGGGGTTTTTTGGTGAGTTTTGGGGGATTTTTCTATACATAGAATCATATCACCTGTGAACTGAGATGGCTTTACATCCTTTCCAACTAGGATGCCTTTCTTTCCCTTTTCCTCCCTAACTGCTGTGGCTAGACCCTCTAGTACAGTGTGAAAACAGGCATCCTGTTCGTTCTGAATCTTAGGGGGAAAGCTGGGACTTTCACCACTGAGCTGGGGGTTCTTCATGGACACTAAGGAATAAAGTTCCTCTCCATGCCTCGTGCTTCTGTCGTGAGAGCGTGGTGTCTGTGACTTTAGACCACTTTGTTGTGTGGTGTCTCTGCTTTCTTCACTCAGAGCTGCTCGCTCCTTTTTGTAATCACAGTCACTGAGTCGTTTGTGGGGTGTGACCTTGGTTTATGATCTCTCACCAGCACGATTAAGGACCATGTGAAAAGCTGGTAGGGTGTGTGTTCTCATAACTAGAAATGAGAGAGCAGATGTCACATCTGTCCCCACCCCAAATGCTGGACAAAATGCCCCCCTCCACAGGCCCAGGGTGGTTGATTCTCATGCTGTCTCCCTTCTTTGTGTTAACAGCCTGATTCGGATTCTACCAAACATTCGACTCCATCAAACAGCTCCAACCCCAGCAGCCCACCAAGCCCCAATTCCCCCCACCGGAGCCAGCTCCCCATCGAAGGCCTGGAGCAGCCGGCCTATGATGCCTGAAGCCACCAGGCCACTGCCTCACTGCCATGGGGCCTGGGAGCCCGGGATGGCCTCCCATGTCAGTGCCAAGACCGAGCTGGTCCTCTAGTGTTGTCCAAGGAAATGCAAAATCGACTTGTAGATAGGGAGATGAAGAAGAATCTTTATTATGATGACTAGATTTATGCCACATTGTCCGTGGTGTTGACCGGATCCCTTCGTCCACACAGCTGTGAGGTGACACTGTCCCTTTGCACATGAAGGAACCACACAGCCTCCCAGAACAAGCTAAGAAGGCGCACAGAGCCCTGCCGACCTCCTCTGCAGAAGCCCAGTAGACCCAGCATGGCTCTGCTCAGGAAGCAGGTGGCTGGGGACATGGCCTCAGAAATGAGCCTGTTGCCTGTTTCCTGGAGCTGTGTTCTCAGACCTTAGAGGAGTAGGCATTTGTGGATCATTCCCAGTGTCTCTAGAATCCTGAAGACAGGAAAATGGACGTTAGGGCGTGGCCTTCATTTAGCCATTACATAGTCAGCTGCAGAAGTCCTTCTGCCGACCTTGCAGTGGACAGAGGCCCATTACGGGTGACGCCTGCCTGGGCCCCTTGCGTGTGTGACTCCGTTCCTGGTCACAACCATGAAGTGTCCCCAGTATCTACTGTGAAGTCAGCTGTGCTGTTCCCCGCTCGCTTCCACAGCTTCTGCCTCCCACCATAAAACTGGTGAGTGGTCATGCAGCCAGGCCTCCCCAAACCCCCTGCATGGAGCCCCATGGTTAGTCCTCGGGTGGATGGCGCAGACTCAGCCAGCGCAGTCCTGCACATTGGCTCTGCCCAAGGCGCGGTGATGCTCTGCACGCGTATTTACTCCCCCTCCTTGTTCAGATGTTGAGTCATCAGGTTTGTGGTCCAATTAAAGGCTTGCAATTAACTGGCCAGCAGACACAGCCTGTCCTCGGTGACGCCATTTAAGATGTGCACTTAGCTGAGTCGGCACTGAGTGATGCGGGCACCACGGCCTGTCTGTGCGTGTCACCCACCCGCACCCCCACCCCAGCACCCACCACCCCTGGGCGTTCTGCTGGGGCTGGCACCTGCTGGGGGGAGGGGTCTGGTTTTTACTTTTTTAATGTAAGTCTGAGTCTTTGTAATTATTGAAACGTGAGAACATTTTTGAACAATTTACCTGTTAATAAAGCAGAAGACGGCAGTTTTAAAGTTCTTGGTGGTTCTCTGAATGTTGCCTATCAACCCTGGGTGTATCTGGGCCTTTGGTGCCTGTGCTGGGAACCCCTCCCCAGAAGGCACCAGTGTGCACACGGCAGGAGCCAGCCCCCAGAACTGGACCTCTCAGTGAGGGGGATCTCCTGAGGGGCATCCTGCACTGTGGGGGGCAGGGCACAGCCTGTACTGCCGGATGGGGGAGGGGCTGGCTGGCTGGTGTGGCTGCAGCAGCCAGGCCGGGAGTTGAGCTTTCACCCTGAGCTGGGATGGGGGACAGGGAGGTGCCCATGAGCTTCCACAGGCAGAACAAGGGCCCTGTGCGTGGGGTTTGCAGGAGTAACGGATGGAGGTGCTGGCCCCTCAGGAGCCCTGCGGGCAGGCCAGGGTAAGTCAGAGCCACCAGAAGCAGGGGAAGTTTGAGGTGGGGCTGGGTGGCTGGTCAGTTTCCCTAAGGGCAGCACAACCTGTAGTGAGTTGGGTGACATTTGCATCAGGAGCCCCAGGAATTACTTGGTGTAAAATGAGGGCAAATAACACCTGCCAAAAGGTGGAGCAAGGACACGATGAAGTGCAGAGAGCAGCCGCCCAGTGCCTGGCAGGGGTGCTGCTTGGGAACCACTTGTGGTGCCTGACATCTCTGTGCCAGCCAGCAGGCCTCCACGCAGTCATTCGGGACCCAGGCCCGTCTCCCTGGGGCCCCCATGGTCACGGCCAGGGAAGGAATGTGACCCATTTTAGGAGCATGGGCACCAAAGCTCTGCCAGGAGTTCACATCCCATCTGCCCCATTGCCTTGGCAAATCATACTACCCCCAACCTCCCAGGGGACAGAGAGCAACCCTCCCCCTGCCCGGGCCACGCAAGGTACAGACAGAGCCTTCCAGAGACGCTTGAGTGAAACCAGAAGCTGGAAAAACTAAAAACGAGTGGGGACAAGCACACGCCTGAAAAAAGCCAGAAGTGACTTCCCAGCGCCTGCCATGGGGCTGAAACAGTCACTCTAGCGTCAGGGACTAAGAACAACGAAGCAGCCCTTGTGCCAGAACGAATGGAACATGCGCACAGCAGACTGCTCCACAGCGCAGGGCAGGACAGATGAGAGCCACACTACGTGGTAAGCATCCCAGAGAGGATGGTGGCGGCAGAGCATGACGTCCGGTGACAGGAGCTTCAGAACTGGCAGGTGAACCCGCTATATAGAAGCCAGCAGCGGCCGTCCAGGGACTGGTGGTGTTCAGACCCAGATCTGGTCATACAGAAGGGTGTCCCTGAGAGACCAGGCTGAGCCTTTGTTAGCGCAACCTCACACACAGCCGTGTGCGTCACCCCCACACTGCCAGGTGATGGGTGGGTCTCCCGCTCGGTGCTGCTCAGCCTGGGCACCCACAGGAGGGCAAGATCCTGCCGCGATGGACCACAGCCACCCCACCACCCGGCTGGATGCCCCCTGCAGAGCGGATGGGCCACCCGTCCCTCCAGGAGAGGATCCCGCGGACAGCTCCATCTAGCGGACGCCTGTGTCCACTGGCTGGTTTTGTCCCTGTCCCAGCCCCACTCAGCCTGGATCTGAGCAGTTGTGAAACTGAATTAAAAGAAACCATTCTAAATAGTTGGGAGGCCAGAAGGTGGAGCGCCCCACCACCCCAACCCGGCCTTCACTGCAAACCCAACAGAGGTGAGAGCCGCTCCTCCCTGGCAACAACCCAGCCGACAAGAAACCACCACCCTGGACTCTCGCTTCCCTCGAGAACTTTCTTCAGTGCGGCCCCACCCAGCTTCCCCCCTTTCCTCTATAAAGGTTCCGAGCTTGCCTGTGTTCTGCAGACCTGCCTGTGATCCATAGCTTGTGTGTCCACACTGCAATTCCCCTGCCATTATCAAATCTATTTTGCTGGTAAAATAACAGGTTCTACTTCCAAGCCCAATATTACTTGGAGTCAGAAGTGGGACCCCAGGGGGACCCCTAGAAATTCTAAAGCTGGTGAGCAAACAGGTGCTAGTCCCCACAGAGCCCACTGAGCTCAGCTTTCTCACTGGCCATGGAGTCTGGGGGCACCTCTCTCCTGGATCTGGGTCTCTCTGTCTTTGAGTTTTGACCTCTCTGACTTTATTCAGGATCTGCTTTAATGGCTTCATCCATTCTGGGTGTGTTAAGGCTCCATCCTTTTGGTGAATACTCGTTTGGTTTTTGAGCTAAGATTATGGGGTCCAAACCCTCTAACTTTTCTCAGAGGGTCTTCCTTCTCGGGTCTCGGCTGATACTATGTCTGAAGACCACAGTCCCTCTTCATGCGCATTTTTAACTGTGGACTAACTTAGCTAAAGATAATTTAGAACTTCACTAGCCATTATGGGGAACTGTGGATCTCTCCAAATTTACTTTTCTCAAAATCAAATTAAAAGACCATACCTCTAAATTTAAACAAAGTGAATGGGATGCCTATTTTAATTGGTACTGGAAGGTTCCCAGATGTATTTTGGACTCTAAAATCACTTCTTTGCAAAGTAGTATTTCTATTCCTTCCCTGTCCCGTCTCCAGAGGCGTGAAGGCTGTCCTGGCTCAGCTCCTCCTCACAGCCCTTCTCCCGCTTCCCTTGGGCACTGTGCCCACCTCCGCTCCTCCCTCCCCACCCCCTTTCTTGGAACCTATCAGAACCTGCCCCTTGAAAAGCCTTCTCAGGATCCAACAGCTAAAAACCTTAGTTTCTTATGTCTCCTGGACTAAAGCTGAATTACGAGTGATAGACATTTCCAAGGCGACTGAGATTCTTCATAGATTTGCTGAAAATTTTAACATAATTATTCAGACTTATTAACCGAGTTTCTCAGATTTGTATCAATTAGTTCACACGCTTATCAGTGGGAGTTGGCTCCACCACTGGATAAAACTGGCCTAATGGGAAAATCCTGAAAGGGATTTAGAAAAACAGACCTAATTTTTGGCAGGAAGGCCCCTCACTTAAGAAACTGTCAGAACAAATAAAGCTTTTCCTAAGCCTGTGGATTAGAACAAAACTCAGACTTTCAAGCAAAAAACCTGATGAACCTGATCGCAATTATTACAATCAACTTCGGATCATTTTTAAGGAAAACCCTGGTCCTCTGGTGGATGTTGGGTCTGCTCGGGCAGCCTTTAACTCTATGTTCACTAATAGGCTGAGCTGGAATTTTTTGCTTCTTATTAAAAGGACTAAGATGGACTAGGAAACGCTACCCACCCACTCCAGATTGAGTTAATTTAGCAAGCCAGCTCACCCAAGTAGACCTGAGTAAGAGGAAGGCCCCTTGAATCCTTAGTTTCCAACTCCAACAAATGCAGGCCCCTAAACAAAGACAATCCTGTGTTCACGCTGTCACTGGAAGAAGCCAGGATGCCGGGAACAGGCTTACAGCCTAAGCGCTCAGGGTGCCTCAGCCTCCCAGCCCGCTCCCCACTCCCCTCCCGGCCCCCAGTGCGGGGCTTCCCACTCTTCCCTCCCACCTGGCCCAGAGAAACGACTCTCCAGGCAGGAAAGGAATTTCGATCCGAGAATGACACTGTCTGCCCTCAGGGGCACTGGGGCTAGACTCTCGGTGCTCGACCGCACTGCCGCTGAGCAGCCCCTGCCTTGGGGTGCTGGCCCTGTGACACGAGGGGGGTCTGGAGTGAGCCGCAACCGGTTCCTAGCTCTAGACCTACCCCCTTTGCACACGCATCCTTTTCTCCTTAATTCTAATAGATCCCTTGATCTTCTCCTCAGTTCCTCCACCCCAATGCACTGACTGGGCTAAGATGTCTTAGAAAAACATCATGCTGGAATTTCTCCCAAAAGGAGGAAATGATCCTAGGATTTGATAGCAACAACCAAAATAGCCAACTAGGTGAATCAAGTAACTCTTCACCACCTTTTATTTGCTCCATTTCTGCCAGCACGGAAGCTAATTCTAAGGATATTAACCATTGATCCCTCCTGGGTCAGCTGCCACCCTTGTTACAAGCAAAATCCTTAACTAACATCGGCAGAATCCACAGTGCACCTCCCCTCGAGATTCAAATACACTCCTCAAAGCCTTTCCCCAGAATTAACACCCTATAAATAAAGAGGCCCTTGAAGGCATCAAGGTCATGATAAGTTATAAGGCTTAGGGCCTCAAACCAAAAAGAAAGAGAAATTAGGAAAACAGTCCCATTTACAATTGCATCAGAAAGAATAAAAGACCTGGGAAGAAATCTAACCAAGGAGGTAAAAGGCCTGTACTTTGAAAACTGTAAGACTGATGAAAGAACTTGTAGGTGACACATATAAATGGAAAGATCCATGCTCATAGATAGAAGAATTATTTCATTAAAATGGCCATCCTGCTCAAAGCAATCTACAGATTCAGTGCAATGCCTATCAAAATAGTAATTGCATTTTCACAGAAAAATGAGCATATAATCCTAAAATTTGTATGGATCCATAAAAGACCCCAATGGCCAAAGCACTCTTGAGAAGGAAGAACAAAGGTGGAAGTATCACACTCACTGGTTTCAAACTATACATCACCCAGTAGCCTCCTGGGCTCCATCACCCTGCTTACAACCACAACCACAGCCACAGCCAGCTAACCAAGACTGCCCGGCACAGGCAGTCTATGCAGAAGACATTCTTACACAAGGCCACGCCTTCAACACTGGGAGAAGTTAGCCCTTCTCACCTAGTCTGTAGGTACAGACATAGAAAGTCAAACAAAATGAGACAGAGGAATATGCTTGAAACAAAAAAAGATAAAACCTCAGAAAAAGAACTAAAACAGAGTTAAGTAATCTACCTGATGAAGAGTTCAAAGTAATGGTTATAAAGATGCTCACTAGACTTGAGAGAAGAGTGGATGAGCTGTGGATGAACAAGAACTATTCAGAAGACAAAGTAATGGAAAGCACTCAAGCTGAACAGCAGAAAGAAAAAAAGATAAAAAGAATTGAGAGTTTAAGGGACCTTGGAGACAACACCCAACATCCCTAACATCACATTCTAGGAGGCCAGAAGAAGAGAGAAAGGGTGGAAAACTTCTTTGAAGAAATAATGCCTCAAAACTTCCCTAAACTGGGGAAGGAACAGACATCCAGAGCCAGGAAGCACAGAGAGCCCCAAACAAGATGAGCCCAGGGAGGTCCACAGCAAGACACACAATAATTAAAACGTCAAAGATTAAAGATAAAGAGCATCTTAAAAGCAGCAACGTAAAAGCAACGAGTTATGTACAGGGAAACCCCAAAAGGCTATCAGCTGGTTTTCAACAGAAACTACAGGCCAGATGGGAGTGGCATGATATATTCAAAGTGCTGAAAGGAAAACAACCTACAACCAAGAATGCTCTACCCAGCAAGGTTATCATTCAGAATAGAAGGACAGATAATGTTTCTCAGATAAACATAGGTTAAAGGAGTTAATCTCCATTAAGCCAGCCTTACAAGAAACATTAAAGGGTCATCTTTAAAAGGGAAAGAAAAGGCCATAACTAGAAACAAGGAAATTATGGAAAAAAAATTCACTGGTAAAAGCAAACATATAGCAAAGGTAGCAGACCAGTCACCTAAAACCTAGTAGGAAGATTAAAAGACAGGAGTAAAATCAGTCACTTATAAATATTAGCTAAGGTAATCACTAAATAAAAAGAAGACATCATATCCATAAAACATGGAAGAGGGGGCATAAAAGATTTAGTGCTGTTAGAATGTGTTCAAACGTAAGCAACCATCAACTCAGCATAGACTGCTATGTACACAGGACATTTGAACCCCATGGTAACCAAAACCTATAATAGATACAAAAAAAAGTAAAAGTAAAGGAATCCAACTGTAACACTAAAGAGAGTCACCACACAAGGGAAGAGAGCAAAAGAAGAGACCATAAGAGAATGAAAAAAACAACCAAAAAGCGTTTGGCAAAATGGCAATAAGTACATGCCTATCGATGCTTACTTTTTAAATATAAATACACGAAATGCTCCAGTCAAAAGATGTAGGGTGCCTGGATTTAAAAAAAAACAAAACACACAAGACTCATCTATATGCTGCCTACAAGAGACTCACTACAATCTAAGTAACAAGAGACAAGAACATTACATAATGATAAAGGGCTCAATCCAACAAGAAAATATATACCAATTGTAAATATCTACCTACACAACAGAGGAGCACCTAGATACATAAAGCAGATATTAACAGACATGAAGTGAGAAATTGACAATAATACAACAATAGTAGGGCCTTTAACATCCCACTGACATCAATGGATAGATCATCCAATAAGAAAAAGTGCTTTGAACAACACATTATAAACAGCATGCTTACTAACTAACCAATGGGTCAGCAAAGACATTAAAAAGGAAATAAAGTACTTGAAGAAAGAATAATGGAAATAGTGGTTCAAAATATTTGGAATGCAGCAGAAGCACTTCTAAGGAGGAACTTCATAGTAACATAGGCCTGTCTCAAGAAACAAGAAAAAATCTCAGGCAATATGACTCTACACCTAAATGAGACTAAAATAATAATAATAATAATAATAAACGTCAATGAAACTAAGAGATCGTTCTTTGAAAAGGTCAATAAAACTGATAAACCTTTAGCTAGACTCATCAAGAAAAAAGAGGATTCAAATAAATATAACTCGATTTGAAAGATAAGACTTTACAACTGATACCACAGAAATAACAATTATGAGAGATTACTATGAAAAATAATATGCCAACAAATTGGACGACCCAGAAGAAATGGATAAATTCCTAGAAACATGCAGTCTTTTAAGACTGAATCATGAAGAAATAGAAAATCTGAGAGGAATCTAGTAACCACAACGTTGTCGTGTAATTGTATATTAATGATACCAAAAAAAAAGATAAAAATAATAAAATTAAATTAAAAAATGGTTTCCAGCCGCTATGCATCTTCCCCAGATACGGGATGTGACACCCAGGTAAGGTCCTGCCACCCAGGGACATAGATGACCCCACTCTTGACCAACAGTTCTTTTGAGGAAAGACCTTGATCCAAAGGAGAAATGGGAAACTGAATAAAGGAAACCTCCTTTCACATAGATTGGGGGGCCCGACCAGGGAGCCCTCCTGCCCTCCCAGTGGGGCCTCCTTTGCAAACCCAACAGGAAACAGCCTGATTTACAACCCAGCAGGGGAGAGCTGCTCCCCAGCAAAGCAACTCCCGCTTCCCTCCAATAGGCTTTCTTCAGGGCAGCCCCTCCCAGCGTCCTCCCTTTTCTCTCTAAAGTAACGTTCCTCTCCTTTCTTCTCTCCTTGCCGGACTGTGATTCTGCCTTAGCTTGTGTGTCCTGAATCGCAATTCCCCTGCCATTATTGAATAAACTTATTTTGCCGGTAAAATAACTCGTTTTATTGTCAAGATCAACAGCCAGTTGGCATGATGCGGAGAGTACGAGGCAACTTACCCGTGTCCACCCTCACCAGCGGCCTCACCCCGGTTTGCCTCTGTGCACCCCACCTCCGCTGCCCCCC
>JAQQAC010026072.1:2394625-2419170 GCA_029783875.1 Phataginus tricuspis
AGGGGACCTAGGAATCATAGCCCTCCCTCCTCCTCAGGCTGGGGCACCACCATGGCAGTCTCACCAGTCAGGCTATGGACCCAGGCCTCAGGCAGCAGAGGAAGTAGGACAACTGGCAGACCAGGAGAGGAAGGCCTGACCAGCCCCTCCCGGCCCTAGCACCCACTCCTCCTTTTGACCCTCAGGGTTGAGGTTGGAGGTGAGGGTTCATGCAGGGGTCATGAAGGGTTCAGCCTCATCAGGAGTGGTCCGCCCAGGGCCCAGCCTCCTGTCCCAACCTGCTGGGCAGAGCCTGCTTTTCAGCCCATCTCTGAGCAGGGGACCTGACCAAGAGGCCACCTGGCGGATGTGAGGTCACAGGCCCACTACCTCCACAGCTGAGGGTGCACGGTGACAGGTAGCCACCCACAAGTGCCACGAGAGCTCTGTGGACAGATGGACACAATTGCCTCAGGGACAGGAAAGGTAGTAATGTGAAGCATGAACAAGAACTTGTTTGTTTCAAAGAACCAAAGGGAAAAATATAAATAAATTAGGAAAACCATAATAGTTGAAAGGAATAACATAGTAGGTGACATAAACATGAGGACTGACTCAGCTGAAGGCCTGGTGGCTCCAGAAGACAGCAAGAAAGGGCTGAGAGAGACCAGGAGAGAAGGGGAATTGGCACCAAAGTGCCAAAATCCAGACAAGGGGTGAGGGAGGAGAGGAAATACTTGAAGGAACAATTTTCCAGATTTGAAGAAAGCTCATAAACCTCTGATTGAAACATGTCATTGAATGCCACACAGGAAATAAGGAAAATCACACCGAGACAGTGACAGTATATTTATGAATATCAAAGACCAAGAGAACATTCTAAAAGCTTCAGAGAGAGAGAACAGATTACCCAGGAAAGAAAAAAATTCAGAAATCAGGTTTCTTAACAAAAATGGATGCAAAAAGACAACAATATTTTTTGTTAGAGGAAAAGAACTTTCCGTCTAGAATTTCATATCCAGCCCAACTTCCATTCAAATGAAACAGCAGAAAACAAATGTCCTCAAGCCTAGGAGCCTTCAGAATGATCACCACGCAAAGACCTGCCCTGAAGACACGGCTGGAGAAAGTAAGAAGGAAAGCGATCCAGGAGCTGTGAAAAGAAATGGGAAGAAGGGGTGATGAAATGCTTTGGTGAACCTAATTGTTCTTTTTAAAAATTTTTTAAAGCTAGAACTAAAATGTGATGTTGGGGGGAAACCAAAAGGACGTGGGCAAGAGCTAGAGTGCCTGCCCGTGTGAGGGAAGAACCTGATATTGCAAAGTTTAAGAAATCAGGCGGACTGCCAAACTTGAAAACCTGGATGAACTACATCAGTTTCTAGAGAAAATTTAAAATATGTCAAAACTGACACAAAAAGCAATAGAGAATTTGGACCAACAAGCATTAAAAAGCTAGTCAAAGACCTCCTTTTCCACAAATCCCCAGTCCAAGTGTTTTTACAGGTGGAGTGTACTAAACTCTCCAGAAAATAATTTCTTTTTACAGAAGTTGTTCTGGAAAAAAAAAGGGGGGGAGGGGGGAAATGCCTAAGCCATTTTATGAGGCCAGTGTAGTTTTCATTCCAAACCAGATGAAGGATGATAAGATAAATTATAGGTTCATTTTACTTATAAACACAGGTGCAAAAATTCTAAAATATTAGCTGACTAGATCAAACAGTGTATTTAAGAAAATACATGGTGATCAGAGGGTTCAGGAAGCAAGGGTGACTGCTCCCATCCGGACTTTAGGCCAGTACGACAGCGTTCCAGCAGATGGCGGCAAAATCAGTACATTATGACAGAGGGAAGTATGTCTTAAAGTAGGATGTCGGAAGCAACACACTTTGACCTGCACCTGCAGGCAGGTGCCAGGAGGACATCAGTCTTGCAAGAATGACTCAACCTCAGAAAATCTTAATAGGCTAAAAGGGGTTTGGGGGTGGGAATCACATCTCAATCAATGTAGGAAAAAAACTGAAAAAAATCCAACAGCCTATTTATGATTTTTTTAAAGCTACTAGCAAACTAGTAATAGAATAGAATTTTCACAATTTAATAAAGTTTATGTACCAAAACACTGCAGCAAACATTACACTCAGTGGAGGAACTTGACACTGGAACAAGACAAGGAGGCCCACTTTGATCACTTTTGATGAGCATAGAGGTCCTGGACAATGCTATAAGGAAAGAAAAAGAAATAAGAGGACTGGAAGGGAAGAGGAACAACTGTCATTATTTACAAAAATAGCCAACTAGAGATATAATTTTTAAAAATACAGCACCATTCACCAAAATGGAAAAAAAAATTATTTTTCAATTAACCAATAATATACAGGACCTCTATGGGGACCCAGGGAAGACAACACCAAGACATAAAATAACTAAAATCACAAAGATCAAGGATAAGGACACAGTATTAAAAGCAGCCAGAGAGAAATAAGATCACATACAAAGGAAAGCCCATCAGGCTACCATCAGTCTTCTCAGCAGAAACCTTACAGGCCAGAAGGGAGTGGCATGATATATTTAATGCAATGAAGCAGAAGGGCCTCAACCAAGAATACTGTATCCAGCAAGATTATCATTTAAATTTGAAGGAGGGATCAAACAATTTCCAGATAAGCAAAAGCTGAGAGAATTTACCTCCCACAAACCATCTCTACAGTGTATTTTGGAGGGACTCCTATAGATCCAAGTGTTCCTAAGGTTTAATACCTGCCACCGGAGGTAATAAAACCACAGTAAAGAAAGTAGAACAGTTAATTACTAAGCAAATGCAAAATTAAATCAACTACCCCCAAAGTCAATCAAGGGATAGACAAAGAGTACAGAATATGATATATATATGTATATACTTAATATATAAAGAATGGAGGAGAAAAAAATGAGGAGAAAAAAAGAACCTTTAGATTGTGTTTGTAATAACGTACTAAGTGAGTTGTTAGACTCTTAGATAGTAAGGAAGTTAACCCTGAACCTTTTGTAACCACGAATCTAAAGTCTGCAATGGCAATAAGTATATACCTATCAATAATCACCCTAAATGTAAATGGTCTGAATGCACCAATCAAAAGACACAGAGTCACTGAATAGATAGAAAAATAAGACCCACCTATATGCTACCTACAAGAGACTTACTTTAAACCCAAAGACATACTGTGGCAAATCATATTAATCACAAGTTAATTGCTTCTCACTGCATATTAATCACTTACAATTTAATTGTTTCTTACCTGCACTAGTTTCCGTACCCGTGACTCTTGATGCATAAAGGAATACGGTATATTACAGTTATGCTAGGAAAACAGTATATTACGGTTATGCTTGTTTTCATGATGTGACTGTACTTACACTGCTTCCTGTAAGTAGATGTAGATTATCAATCACTATGTAATGGGGTCTTTCCCGGACTCTGTTAATTATTATGTAGTGTGAATTTCCCTGGACCTCTACTGTGTTTCCTGATCAATCAAGGTGAGAGGTGCTCTCTCGGCATCACTCTTGAGCTGTTATGCCTCAAGTCCCCGAGCTGGTCCGCTCAGGTCTTCGAAATCTCATCGTGTTGCCTCCCTTCCCTGCGGGTCAGTGGCAGGGAGGTGCCGACATGACTGCACATGGGACAGTGACTCGTTAAAAGTAGCTCTGCTGGAGGTGAACACACATGGCTGGCTCTAACTTCCAGCTGTTCTAGTTAAATGACCGGACGTGCAGAGCTCAGGGGAGCAGGAGTAACAAACTAAAATGGGTTCAGCAACAAGGGCATTAACCTTGTGCCAAGCGGTCAGTTGTAGGCTAACAGGGAATGTCAGTGAATAATACATTTTACAACAATATTTCGGAAAAAATTCATCTATAGCTGAATCTGGTGTCCCACTTCGTGACTGACACTTGCGAATAATGGCATTTCCCCAGAGGATGCTTATTTGATGCGGATGCCGTCGGCATTGAACATTCTACAGACACTTTCAAACATTAACCAAGCCTTCATTTTCAGCTAGTTCTTGCTTGTGTCTGTCACTATGTTGAAAACATTTACAAGGGTTTCCAATTAAATCTGAACAATTTCTGAATTAGTTCTTGGCTTTTATAAGTAACTCATTCTTTTGAACAGTAATCATTACTGACTGAAATTTTCCCCTGACTCTGGCTTCTGGAGAAATGCTTTCTCTTGGTTTTTCCAGTATGTAAGAGCTGTTATAAAATAGCCCATGCCATTAGAGGCTGCATTAGTAAAAGTATGAGACTTCAAACAAGGGAGCTGACAGTTGAAAGGAGACAGTAGTGTCATTTTATACTGTGCTGGTCACACCCCATCTGGTGCATCTCAGTGTCCCCATCACTCAAGAGAGACACTAAAAGCATACGGCCCCGAACGGCAAAGCTGCATTTTCCCACTTTCCAGGTTTCTCCTCTTTTCAAGGGACCTTTTCTAGCTGTATAAAGTACAACCTGGCATTTGACTCTGGGTGAAACCTCCAGCTTTAACTTGTGACTTCGAGAGCGTGACAGCTTGCAGAGGCAACTTTTTCACACTCTTGGTCCGACATCTTCCCATACTTCCCTGGGGTAAACAGTCCCATCTGTGAAGAACAGTGGTTCGGAGGAAACATTCCCTGAGTTAATGCACAATCTCAGAGAGCTATACAATCACCACACTAAGGCAACAATAAGCCCACATCTCTCCGTGTGCTGAGGATGGCCAAGGCACTAGGTCCCACAGGTTCACATGGCTCAGAGTTCACATAGCCTGGAAGAAAGGACACATGGCCTCACTGCAAGGAATGATGCCTCCATGCTCCTCGCCACCCAAACGCTGTAAGAATTTGTCAAGCTGCTCCAGTCTGAGCACTAGGACCTATTTACATGGGCTGGTCACCTCCTGTAGGGCATTTAGCAGGAATAAAATTGGAGAAGGTACTGCAGGAAGGCTAAACTTGTTAGCTCTTATGTTGCAGTAATATTTATGAATATGTTATATAAGCTGTAGCCTTAGAAGACTCATTCTGTTACTAGATAGTGTACTTTGGCAAAGAAAGTCTACAAGTAAGTGGTAAAGGCTTCCCTGCATATTCTAATTTGAGATAAATTACTGCCTAAGAAGTCCGAGACTTCCTCTGAGATCAGTTTTCCCAATAATTCCCTAAAGAAAAGGCTTAAGCTTAGTCTACCATAATTCCATTTTTATTTTGCTTATTTTGTCACTTTCCCTGATTAATAACTTCTGGTTAAACTTTTATATGCTACTCTCTAAATAATAAATGATTCAGATAAATGTACAGTTTTATGCATATTTGCTTAGCAATTATGATTCTGGAAATTGGATTTTATTAGCAAGACAGAAAGTATGTTTAGTAGAAAATGCACTGATCTGTGAGCCAGGAGGCCTACTGTAAAATGTTTACCTTTTAAAAATGAGCTGAATGTATCTCTCAGCCTAATTACTGGGTCTGAGTAAAGCATGTGTTTTCTCTCAAATATGCCCTTTCCCTCTGGTTCAGTAGGCAGTGGACCAAAATCTTAATGTTAACACATGTAAAACATGATGGTGCTGACTCTTCCCCTCCCTCAAAGGCAATGCGTCGAATTTTGAACAACAGTAATTATGCATATAAGGATCTACATACAAAAAAAGGAGCACAGAAACAATTAATGTATTACCAATATCCACTGAGCAGTTTGTTATATGCACAGTCTAGGACTGGAGTAGCTCAGCATTTTTAAGAAGGCCACGCTGAGCTGCAGTCCTCTGGACTGGTGTACTTCAAGTTGGATTTGTACTCATCAGGCCCGCGGATAAGCTTCAAGAAGCTGCTGCTGTGGGACAAAGCAGCTGTTTATGGTGTTCAAGATGCATTCACTGTGTTCTTCTAGGGCGACCACCTTCGCAGGGGTGAACACCGTTAGCTCTGCCTGCTGAAGACAGAGGCGCTAACAGAGCTACACAGCAAGGTCTGGGCCAGCCCCTGGCCCCGGCCTCAGAAACGGCAGCAAAGGGCAGCAAAGCAGGAGAGCAGAGGACAGGAAGATGGCAGTGTGACCTGCCCACACCCATGGGAACACCCTGATCAGTGTCACCCAGGAACGCAAAGCAGACACTACCGTGCGCACAATGGAAACAAGCTCGTCTCTGTGCCTAGGCAGTCCCAATATTGAAGAGTTGTGTTTGGGGCCTATTTTGAATTAACTGAATCTCTCATCCATACATTTTCAACAGAGGACAAACTGAAAAATAGTTAAATGTATTTAAACTTAGACCTATCATAGTTCTTTAGGAACAGATTTTCTGCTCGTTTGCTAATTGTTAGAATCTAATGAACTGAAATGATAGTCCTTGTTTCAAAATGCCCTTCCCTAGAGGCCAAAAACACACAAAATGAAAAGCAGCCGCCAAAGTGACCCTCCAAACTTACCACGTGTCTTCAGCAAACAGCTCTAACTGTCCGGGCCCCACAGGGCCCTTCAAACGCCCTGGCCTGCGGAAGTGATCGCCGCGGCGGGACACAGTGAATGCCGCTTGTGTCACGCAGTCGACGGACTCCCTGAAGCCCATGAAGAGCCCACAGGTAACTGTTATCTAGCTGGAAATACACTATTACTTCAAGCGTCGCTTCAGAAACTGACGTTGAGAACAGGAAGGCAGGAAGGGGAGCATCTGCAGCGGCACAAACCCACCCAGGGTGGTGTAGCCGTGCTATTACTATTATTTTAGGTGGCCCCAACTTTATGGAGCAGAAAAAACAACTGAGGTTAGCGAACAGCAATGTTAAGGATGGATTCAATCCAGTGGGAAGAGAGCAAATTCCTCACACCCTGAAGACAGGAAAACGTTTATGTTTCCAGAGGGCCAGGAGGACCCTCATTTAACCTGATTAACCCCGAAGCAATCTGTCTTTAAACGCGGATAAAATTAATATATATTAGAACAGGACGTATATTCTTATTTAGGCTATCAATGACTTAATAGCTAACTATTGTTAATATTGGCACTATTAAGAGGGAAATTTGGTTATAAAAATGTAGCACAATACTTACAATTTTCATCTTTACTTAAAATACCTGAAATCACTATAGTTAACCGCAAAATATTGTCAGTTATTTTGTACCCCCTGAAGAACTGTTAGTATTTCCTACCCACATTATCACACAAAGATTATTCTAGTCTAGTTTTGATTTCTACATTCTACAAATTATGTCAAAGAACCAGGGCACTTCTAAACAACTGTTGCCACTGACCGCTGGGTAGAACTCACTGGTGGATAATGTGGAGCAATGAGCTCCCGCCGTTTACTTTGGCCCTGGTTGACTTCCAGTTTTGATGCTATATATGAACAGCCCATGGTATGTTTTCAGAGAAAAACAAAAGCTCAGTAAATTAAATTATTATAAGTCAGTACGGCTCTGACTTGTGTAGTTCCAAAGGAAAAGCTGAATATACTTTTATGGAACCTAATTATTACACAGGTTTGCGTTTTGGCTTAATTCCTATTCTGTTGTTTTGCCAACAAGATGCCGACTCCTTAAGCTTGACAACTAGGGAAGAACTAAGTCTGCAGTAACTACGGAATTAATGTGTCTTTGGAGTTTAATTTTTTTTAATTAATAGCAAAGTACAATGTCAGAAGAGTCAATGTACCAAAAAATTGAAACAGAAAATGAAAATTCATTAAAAAGTTTCCTGTTTGTTCTCTCAGTAGTATATTTTAACATTCACTGAACAACATCCCCTGCTGTACCAGTTAAAAAGTTAATTGTTGGAATCATATTTTTCGTGGATCTGAGATTTCAAAGAATGTGATTGAAATGCTGTTTTTAATATTTTTACAGCACTTTGACTAACACTAATTTTACATTGATCTGAACATTAATGTAACGCTGTTTTGTGCATAATTATATTTGTCTCTATTCTAAACAAAAATTTGAATTTAACTCTGTTAAACATCCTGCTTAAGTATTAAAAAGTAAGAACCCTATGGTCTGAAGAGGTCATCATAATCTTTTAAAGCTAACGCTTTTACAAAAATCTAGTACTGGAGGGTCAAGTCAATTTCTCTTCCCTCCCCTTTTGCCCAAGGTAAGCATTCAACAAACATTTACACAGCAATTTAGTAATCTGTACTGATAAAAATAAATATGTCTTTGGTTTAGTATTTAAGCTCTCCTAGTTTTCAGAGTTATTAAATACTAAAAAATGAAGAGTTAAACTGCTATAAGCTGTGATGGTACTGCAATGGGCCATTTGGGGACTACTGCTCATTTTCAGTGAACAAAACAGATGAAATAAATAAGAATGCACAAATGTAGCACCTTAAACCCACAATAATTTTAAAAATTCAAGGTTAGATGAATTGACCTCAACACCTAATGAGACCAACTCCCTGTCAAAGGCATATTTGGGAATGCCTTTCCAAAGAATATTAGTAACTGCCTAAAATTTAATTTCTCAGTTATTGCCTTATTAAAAAGTCATGTTTAGTTGAAAATTATCACTCATTTAAAAAAAACAAATTGCACCAGATTTACGTAAAAAGAAAAACCTCAATTATCTGTAGAAAAGAAACAACAGATCCCCCAAGTTTATCAGACCTTCAGGGGCAAGTCAATTATGACATTTGTCAGCTGCAGACTCAGAACCCTACATTACAGCCCTATTCTGCAGTAGAATGAGCTATTCCCCCACTTTTTAAAAGCTTAATTACCAGTACTTCCTAAGTGTCACCAGCTGAAGGAAATACCTCATCTATGATTCCACACTGTAATCAAAAGCTCAAGACAGACCAGTTGGCCCACATAAAAAGGCACTGGCCAGAGCAGCAAGTCCCAACAGCTTTCTTCTTCTTAAGATCGATCACCTTTGAAGAAATAAAATTTGAAGTTCAATAGCTTTGTTCAACCAATTCTTTTAAACCTTATAACCTAAAATCCAAAAACTTCTCCAATGAATCCACATACCAATTCCTCAATTAAGCTATTTCAGCTGTTGTAATAATACACCTGACACCTTTGATTTGAAATCTGGTAGTTTGTTTACTTGAATGAGGAATTTTAAACACAATTTCTTGAATAAATACTATTAAAACTGGTGAGAAGGATCAGATTCACATGAAACAACAGAAACCTCTAATAATAGTGTTCAGGGTTAGCAGTTACCATTAAAAACAGCGCTTTGCATTTTTGCACATCAAAAAAGGCTTTATCAACATGTGTCACCAGAACACGTCATTTTTTTATAGAACTATTTTCCACTGATGCTGAAAACTATGAACTGCATTTTATTTGTACCTTATCAAATTAGAGCATCTCCAGGAGATTCTCTTCCAGGATCCACCTGCTCTGTGCTGCCCACTCCAGGAAATGGCCTATGGTACAATGAAACCTAGCATTGCGCTGGGGTTCCTAGGAGGGCAACGCAGTAAAGAACTTTCTCTGGGTTCTTGGATGCTCACCTAGGGGATTCGTGCAAGAGAGGCAGGCTCACCGGCAACCAGAGTTACCGAGTGTGAGGCCCGTCCCTCGGTGCAGCCGGGCAGAAGCTGTGGCCCCGCCAGGAACACCACGCGGGGCGGGGGCTGAGGTGCAGCCTGCAGAAGATGCAGTTCTGCACCCGCGAGGAATGTGAGGGTCACAATCAACCGAACGAAACACCTCGCAGAAAGGAAGGCATTACAAACGACGGCCTAGGCTGGATAAAAACACTGGAAGTGAATTATTCGTGCAAGGCAGATTTAAGTTGCATCAGCTCAATCTCCTTTTTCCTTAAACCTTTGCATTCCTCTTAGAAGCAATACCGTTCATAGCTTACCTACATTTTTCCAGCCTTGGGAAGTTGAACCATGGAGTAATCTGATAAACATCGAGTTTAAAGTCTTTTTCTTGGACTAACGCATATACAAAGCGTTAAAAGCGTTATGAATTTAAATTCTATCCATCAGAGATACTTTAGGGCTCCATTTTGAGGATGACAGCTTCTTATGCAGAAAAGGAATTGTTTTCTTTTTTAGAGTCAATTCTCCACTTATATATCACATCTTAGATCTGTTTTAAAGGCACTAAAACGTTAGTTTTACATTCCAGGTCTTTAGCCTTTGATACGTGTGCGGAAAGGCAAGGCCCACTACTGTGTTGCACGCATGTAGGCGTACAAATCCGCTACCAGCAAGCAGTCGGGGGCTTAGAAGTGGCAATCGCCCCTAAAACTGCATGCACGTCACCCCTGCATTCCGCCTTTAGAACGGAAATGGGACGCCGGGTCAGCCGAGGCGGAGTGCGGCCCCAGGGAGGCTCAGCTCCGGCCCGCGACGCTCCCACAGCCCCATGTCCCCGCTCGGACGACCTGGCGGCGGCGGGCGCGCCTCGGTCCCCACGCCATCCGCAGCACAGTCCAGGGCCCGGGTGTGGCCCGGCCCCCGGCGCGGGCGCCCGAAGCCGCGGGCTCCGGACCGAGGCGACCCCTACACTCTCCCAGCGCCGGTCGGGAGCGTGCAAGGGCGGCCAGCGCCGCGGTAGGCCCTCTTTCCCTTGGCCGGTGACCGCGGCGGCGGCCGGCCTTCCGCAGAAAGAGGCACAGGCGCGGCGGCGCTGGAAGCGCCCGCACTCCCCGCCGCAGGAGATCCCCTCGGCTCCATCCCCCGGGCTCCTGGCTCGCCGGCGCCCTCCGCGGAGGGACTCCGTGCTGACCCATCTCTCGTGCCCACAAAGTCGGGCCGAGGCGGCGCGGCGGGGCAGCCGGAGCCGGCGCTCGGAGCGGTTGGCCAGGATGACCCCTCTGGGGACTCCCCGGCGCTGACGGTCACGTAAGGGGCGGCGCGCGAGGGCCGCGTTCAGGGAATCCGCACGGCCCCTTCCCCACCACCCTCAGCGCGGCGGCGGGGGACGGGACGGGGAAGGACGCGGCCGAGGCCGCGCGTGAATGTGCGCGAGGGCCCCGCGGGGCCGCGGCCGGAACACACGCTGTCGCCCCGCTCTCCGCACCGCCGCACCGGGAGGGTGGGGGCCGCGCTCGCCCCGCGGCTCCGCGCCGACCCGGCCGCCGCTGCCCCTCCAGTTTCGCTCCGATTTCTGTAACTTTCTTAGAAATTCCCCTCCATGCTGCCCGGCGCTGCCCGGCCTCCGCCGGCGCCTTCCCCTCCTGCTCTCCTCCCCGTCCCTCCCGCGCCGTCGCGGCCGCCGGTCCAGGCTGAGCCCCGCCGCCGCCGGCCGACCAGTGGGCTCCGGGCGCTGGTAGGAGGCGCGGGGAGCGGGGGGCGCTTCGGGGCTTTCTGAGCACCGCCGGGGGACAGGATGGCAAACTCGACGGGGAGGGCGCCTCCGGACGAGCGGAGAAAGGGGCTCGCGTTCCGGGACGAGCTGCGGCAGGCCCACCACAGCCGAGGGTGCGGGCAGAGCGGGGGCAGCGCCGGCGCGGGCGGAGGGGCTCCCGCCGGCGGCCGCGTCCCGGCCCACCAGGGCGGGCTCCCCCTCCCGCAGGTCGCCGTTTCGGCAGGTCCCCGTGGGTGGCAAGGAGCTGGATCTGCGCGGTCTCCACACCAGAGTCACCACTTTGGGCGGCTTCGCGAAGGTGAGTGGAAGTTTTCATTTGTATTTCCCTCCCGCCGGCCTCCTCCGGAAAGTGTCCGGCGGCCCGCGGGGACCGCGCGGCGCGGCGGGGATGCGGGGCTCGCACTCCGAGAGCAGTTTTCGTGCAACTCCGAATTCGCGCGGGCAGGCTTCCCATCGATAATCGGCCGCGGGGTGGTCCCGGCGGCGGGGCACAGGCTCGGCCGCCGCCCTGGTCTCGGCAGCTAACAAAAGGAACCGGGACCTGCCTCCAAGGCGTCAAGGCTCGGCCGGGGCCGTAGGCCTCCCACAAGGGCCTGTGGAGACGGCAGACCTGGGCGAGGAGCTCGCTCGGCCCCGGCCCCGGCCGCCCCGGGGCCCGCGGACGGCGCTGTCCGGACCAGTATTGAACCTCTAGTGTAAACGGACCGCGTGGAGATTTAAAAGGGGGCGACAGAGGCGCTTGCGATTGGTTATTGTCCGGGCTTCAAAAACAAAACAAACCCCGCCGCCCCCACCCCGCCGGCCCCCGGCGAGCCGAGCGCAGAGCGCGGTTGGCGGGGGCCCGGAGGTCGGCGGGCTGCGGGCGGGGGCCGCGCTCCGTGCTCGCTCACACCGCCGTGGCTGTGCCTTCGCAGGTTTCGGAGAAGAACCAGTGGGGAGAGATTGTGGAAGAGTTCAACTTTCCCAGAAGGTGCTTCAACGCTGCCTTTGCTTTAAAACAGTATTACTTGCGGTGAGTAGCGGTGACTCCTCCGCTGTGTTTGGAATGAGGGGCTTTCCGGGAGATGTGTTCTCAGCACACACACACACACACACGCACACACACACACGGGAGATGTGTTCTCAGCACACACACACACACACACACACACACACGCACACACACACACGGGAGATGTGTTCTCAGCATACACACACACACACACACACACACCAAAACCACACAACAACACGCGAACCGAACCTTGCACCCCAAACAGCCTGGACACGTAAGTTGATGTTAGGCTACGGAACATGCCCTGTCCAGAAACTGAGGTTGTAGGAAGGGGAAAGTTTTCCCGGCCTATGTTCGAATTGTTTACTTTTTCAGACAGAATCCTTACAGCTGACACCCCACCCCCCACTTGGTATAAACACCCTTTTGTGGCACTGTTTTTGAGTGCATGATATCCACCGAGGGGAGAAAGGTGATGCTTCGCTGAGGAGTTCAGAGTTAATGAAACTTTGTATCCCTTGGGAAATTTTTTCCTGTTTTGGAAACTGCTTTACCTTTTTTAATTCTGACTTTCAGATTTTTTAATTATAAAAACTCTTGTGTGGATTTTTAAATAATAAAACCACCGAGAGTAGTTTTTCAATTGTGTTTATACATAGCACTTGGTGCTAATTTAGGTTGGGTTTGGAATAAAATTTTTTTTAATTTCCAGTAACTTAGAAAGTTCAAAAGGATTATTATGTATTTAGGAGAATTCGGGATACTGTGGAATGGAATATTATGATGTGGGTTTTCTTTCATTCTTCCCCTTCTTTTCTTGAGTATTTCATAAAGTAAATTTTCTATTCAGTTGGTAGGTGATACAGTTTAGATCATATATTTTGTGATCCAGCTTTTCTCCTAGGAATATTTTCATTATATACTTTATTGTGAGGTCATCTTTTATCTTTTATGTTTACTTAACCATACAGGGTCCTTATGGGTGGTGGGTATTTAAAGCTAAAACAATGCTCTTCATATTTATTGTTTTTTAGTAATACTGGGAAAGGATGACCTTTTTTAGGTAGTGCGGCTTCTGTATAAGGTGAGGTTGGCATTTATCGTTGCTCCAAATGCAGTATCCACATGTGGGCATTCTGTGTTATGCTCCACGTTCTGAAATAGGAAACGCAGTCATTGCACAGGGTGCTTCCTATTGGCTGTCTTAGAGTGAGACTGCAGGCTAGAACTGAAGAGTTCATAGAACTTTGTGGGTAGGTACTGAGTTACACACAAGTCTAGAAAATATTAAGTATGGTTAGTTGTTAATCGTTGTGTGTGTGTGATGGCATGTATGTCAGAGTACATTTTTAAATCTGAAAAGGACTCAAAGAACAAAGTAAAACAAGATTGACCTCCAAACCTGTTGACTTAGTAATGTGGGGAGTGGTGAGTAGAGAATTTTGTATTTATGCTGATAGTCACTTGCTCATATCCATTTATAATGTTGAGAGGAAGACTAAGACATACCCTGGTTTTCTGGTAATCCGTTTGTATCATTGGACTGTTTAAAAGGCACATTTTAAAGTTAGGCCTGTTATTTATTGGACAGATCGATTGATTGAAATTTAATACCCAGAAGAACCATCTATGTACAGTATATATATTGTTCACAAGATGTGTGTTTTTCTGAATTTAAATTCATACAAAGAGGGTTTTTTTTAGCATAATCAAAAGTTTAGGATTCCAGTTTTTTGCAAGTTACATAAAGACTGTTTTTCAGTTGTGATTTTTATCTTGGGATCAGTCATCCATTCCTTATAGTTAAAATTTTAAACTATATAGTTTCAAGGTTGTTTGCAATTCTTTACACTGTTCTCACATCAGTTTCATGCTCTTGTTTGCAGCTACTTTTTGAACTATGTCCTTAGCTAAACTTGTTTTTCCTCCATATGTCACTTTCCAGGTTTGTTTTTTATTTTTTTATTCTTTTATTTTGGTATCATTAATCTACAATTACATGTGCAACATATGGTTACTAGACTCCCCATATCATCAAGTCCTGCCCACATACCCCATTAGAGTCACTGTCCATCAGCGTAGTGAGATGCTATAGAATCACTACTTGTCTTCTCTGAGTTGTATAAACCTCCCCATGCCCCCCCTCCCTACATTATGTCTGCTAATCGTTGAAGGATTTTCGAATGTTGTACCATCCTTGCATCCCTGGGATGAATCCCACTTAATCATGGTGTATGATCCTCTTGATGTATCTTTGAATTCGGTTTGCTAATATTTTGTTGAGTATTTTTGCATCTACATTCATCAGGGATATTGGTATGTAATTTTCTTTTTTGGTGAGGTCTTTCCTCAGTTTTGGTATTAGAGTGATGCTGCCTTCATAGAATGACTTTGGAAGTATTCCCTCCTCTTCTTTTTTTTGGAAAACTTTAAGGAGAATGGGTGTTATTTCTTCTCTATATGTCTGGTAAAATTCGGAGGTGATTCCATCTGGTCCGGGGGTTTTGTTCTTGGGTAGTTTTTTACCGCTTCAATTTTGTTGCTGGTGATTGGTCTGTTTAGGTTTTCTGTTTCTTGCTTGGTCAGTCTTGGAAGGTTGTATTTTTCTAAGAAGTTGTCCATTTCTTCTAGGTTTTCCAGATTGTTAGCATATAGGTTCTCATAATATTCTCTTATAATTCTTTGTATTTCTGTGAGGTCCGTCGTTATTTTTCCTTTCTCATTTGTGATTCTGTTTATGTGTGTAGATTCTCTTTTTCTCTTAATGAGTCTGGCTAGGGGTTTATCTATTTTGTTTATTTTTTCAAAGAACCAGCTCTTGCTTTCATTGATTTTTTCTATTGTTATACTCTTTTCAATATTATTTATTTCTTCTCTGATCTTTATTATGTCCCTCCTGCTGGTGACTTTGGGCCTCATTTGTTCTTCTTTTTCCAATTTCAATAATTGTGTCTTTAGACTGTTCATTTGGGAATGTTCTTCCTTCTTTAAATAGGCCTGGATTGCAATATACTTTCCTCTTAGAACTGCCTTTGCTGCGTCACACAGAAGTTGTGGCTTTGTGTTGTTGTTGTCATTAGTCTCCATATATTCTTTGATTTCTGTTTTGATTTGGTCATTAACCCATTGATTAATTAGGAGAATGTTGTTAACGCTCCATGTATTTGGAAGCCTTTTTGATTTCTTTCTAAAATTTCTAGTTTTATACCTTTCTGATCTGAGAAGTTGGTTGGTAGGATTTCAGTATTTTTGAATTTATTGAGGTTCTTTTTGTGGTCTAGTATGTGGTCTATTCTGGAAAATGTTCCATGTACACTTGAAAAGAATGTGTATCCTGCTGCTTTTGGGTGCAGAGTTCTGTAGATATCTGTTAGGTCCATCTGTTCTAGTGTGTTGTTCAGTGCCTCTGTGTCTTTACTTATCCTCTGCCTGGTTCATCTATCCTTTGGAGTGAGTGGCGTGTTAAAGTCTCCTAGAATAATTGCATTGCTGTCTATTTCCTCCTTCAATTCTGTTAGTACTTGTTTCACATATGCTGGCGCTCCCGTGTTGGGTGCATATATATTTATAATGGTTATATCTTCTTGTTGGACTGACCCCTTTATCATTATGTAATGTCCTTCTTTATCTCTTGCTACTTTCTTCATTTTGAAGTCTATTTTGTCTGATACAAGTACTGCAATACCTGCTTTTTTCTCTTTGTTGTTTGCATGAAATATTTTTTTCCATCCCTTCACTTTTAGTCTGTGTATATCTTTGGGTTTGAGGTGAGTCTCTTGTAAGCAGCATATAGATGGGTCTTGCTTTTTTATCCACTCTGTTACTCTGTGTCTTTTGATTGGTGCATTCAGTCCATTTACATTTAGGGTGATTATCGATAGATATGTACTTATTGCCATTGCTGACTTTAGATTCGTGGTTACCAAAGGTGCAAGGGTTGCTTCTTTACTACCTAACAATTTAATTTAACTTTCTTCTTAAGTTATTGTAAACACCGTCTGATGTTTCTTTATTTCTCTCCCTTCTTATTCTTCCTCCTCTATTCTTTATATATTAGGTGTTTTATTCTTTGCCTTTAGTTAGTATTTGGATGGTCTGCTTTCTTTGCTATGATTTTATTTTCTCTGTTGACATCTTTTTAGCCTTAGGGGTGCTTCCCTCTAGAGCAGTCCGTTTAAGATATCCTGTAGTGGTGGTTTATGAGAGGCAAACTCTCTCAACTTTCGTTTGTCTGGAAATTGTTTAATCCCTCCATCATATTTAAATGAAAATCGTGCTGGATACAATATTCTTGGTGTTAGGCCCTTCTGTTTCATTATGTTAAATATATCATGCCATTCTCTTCTGGCCTGTAAGGTTTCTGTTGAGAAGTCTGATGATAGTCTGATGGGTTTTCCTTTGTAGGTTATCTTTTTTCTCTCTCTAGCTGCCTTTAATAATCTGTCTTTATCTTTGATCTTTGCCATCTTAATTATTATGTGTCTTGGTGTTGTCTTCCTTGGGTCCCTCGTGTTGGGAGATCTGTGGGCTTCCGTGGACTGCGAGACTATTTCCTTCCCCAGCGTGGGAAAGTTTTCAGCAATTATTTCTTCAAAGACACTTTCTATCCCTTTTTCTCTCTCTTCTTCCTCTGGTACTCCTATAATGTGAATATTGTTCCGTTTGGATTGGTCACACAGTTCTCTTAATATTCTTTCATTCCTAGAGATCCTTTTATCTCTCTCTGCCTCAGCTGCTCTGTATTCCTGTTCTCTGATTTCTATTCTATTAATAATCTCTTGCATCTCATCCATTCTGCTGTTAAGCCCATTGATGGTTTGTCTGATTTCTGCATAGTCTTTCCTCACTTCCCTCACTTCCTCCCTCAGCTCTTGCACATTTCTCTGTAGATCCATCAGCATGGTTATAACTTTTATTCTGAATTCTTTTTCAGGAAGACTGTGCATTTCCATCCCCTCATGCTCCTTCTCTGGGGTTGTCTGGTTGATCTTAGTCTAGATCATATTCCTCTGTCTTCATGGCTATAGAAATTGTCGCTGGTAGTTGCCACGAATGTCAGCTGCACTCTTCAAGACTTTAAAAAGAAAAAAAAAGGAGAAAAAGAAAGAAAGAAAGAAGAAAAAAAGAAAACAAAAAACAAACATACAATAAAACGCCCACTGGGAGTGGATTCTGTGGGGATGCTGTAGGTGGCGCTGTTGCACCACTATTCCACAGCCATGGCCACGCTGCTCCGCAGGGCCCTTTATAGCTCTGGCCGGGTTGGGAACGAATGGGAGGCTGTTGATCTCTGTGGTAAGTGCAAGTGCGGCCACCCTTTCCCAGTCGCCAGCTAAGGGGTGCGAAACTCCCCAGGACTCCCAGCCTGCTGGGCTGAATGTGCCGGGGCAATCCGGCCCCTCTGCTGGGCTCCTGTCTCTTTAATACCACTTAAAAAAGCGTGCGCTTTTCTTCCTTTTTTTTTTTCCTTCCGGGGAGCTGGCTGCAAGCACCCTGGCGCGTTCCCTGCTCAGATCCTGCACCCTCTGTCTCTCCAATCTCCGCTGCACTGCGCGATGTGTGTCAGTGCTCCCCGCGCAGATCACCGGGGCTGGTTATTTCACGGGGTGTACTTCCACTCCCTCCCGGCTCTGAATCCCCTCCTCCCGTCCATGCGCTGCGGTGGGGGAGTGCTCGGGTCCCGCCGGGTCAAGGCTCCGTATCTTACCCGCCTCACCAGGTGCCAAGTCCTCCCAGGTGTAGCTGTACGCTGTGCATTTTCCTGTGTATTCTGGTCTCTCTTTTAGGAATAGTTGTATTTGCTGTATTTTCATAGATAAATATAGTGTTGGGAGGAGATTTCTGCCGCCCTGCTTACGCCACCATCTTCCCCAAAGTTCTGTATAATATTTTTTAAATCAGCAAATAAAGTCTGTTGCCATTCATTTGCATATAGTTATCCATTGATACTCCCTACTTTTGAATTTTATATGAGTAATTGTGTGGTCTTTTCTAAAATACAGAAAATGTTAGAACCACTTCAGTGAGTTTCTCTGCAGTATTACTTCTGCAGTGACCGTCCCACTACTATAAGCTTTGTGGTGTTTTATCTTTTTTAATTTAGGGCCTCCAGAAAAGGAAAACAGATACACATGGTAGGAGTAAGATGTAACTTTATTTTTAAATCTCTGTGGTGTGCTTTTCTATTTCAGTTACCTAGAAAAGTACGAGAAAGTTCATCATTTTGGGGAGGAGGATGATGAGGTCCCACCAGGCAATCCGAAGCCACAGCTTCCTATTGGTGCAATTCCATCTTCCTACAATTACCAGCCACACAGTGTGTCAGGTAAACCTCACTGGAATTTAACAGGGCGTATTGGGAAGTAGACACCAGCCAACGCGTTAGTCCCCTGCTGTGCGTATGGAACACTTGGCCTTGGGGTAATGCAGCTTCCAAAGTTCCACATCTAAGTGGTATCAGGGCTCTTTCTGTCATGGGATGCATTAGATTTCTGGTTGCAAGAATTTTCAGTTACAGATACCTAAATTTTCAAATGAAGTTTTTTTCCTTATTCCTTTTGACTCATGGTCAGTTTGATCAGAATAGTAACTAAAGAGAGAAAAAAAGGTCCTCTTAGTATTGAGGAAACCAAGAATACTTCTGTAGCACCCACTAGATTTTCTACAACTACTGGAACTCCCAGCCCTGAAATTCCTCAGAAGTGTTTCTAGCTATTTGACTATTTTCCTGCCATACTACCAGGAGTAAGATGTTTTCACTTATGTCATTCTTGTAATAGTTACAGAGGAATCTGTAGCTAAAAAGAACAGGACTCAAATTGGAAGTAATCAGATTGAGAGTCTAATAAAGAAGTTTTTGAGTCAGAGCAGATGGGGGTTCCAGTGTTTGGTGCCTCTGGGTATCAGGGCTGTGATGACTGGGAAGAATGCTCCGAAGAGGTAAGCATCTCTTTTCTTCAGTCACCAGCATTTGGCCTAAAAAGGGAAGATAGGTCTTTCTCAAGGGTATATTCTTGATAAATTTATAATTTTCTAGATACCTATTCTTCATTGGTCCCAGTCTCTTATGGGTTATTCTTAGATTTTAAACTCTCTCTAATGTGCTGTCACTAATTTTTTTATTTTATTTTCCATTATCATTTCTAAAGTGTCTTTGATATTGGACTCCATATTTCCTCCCCAGTCGGTACTAACTGAAGAAGCAGTCTCTTATAATCCATCACCACCATTAGAAGACATTTTATCTGATGCTTTTCTGTATTTAGGGCAGAGGGTGGTGAGTGCAAAGCAAACCTAGCTTTGTTTTTAAAGAGTAGTTAGTTACTACATCAAGAACCAAGGTTAAAGGGGGTATTTTAGGTCACCATGTAGAGTATCTTGCTACTAGTGGATGCTGACAAAACAAAACAGGGTGATTTGTTAGGTGATATGCTCCCTGTTCCCAGAAAGAGCTAATGACTATTATAAATCTCAAGGAGGTTGTAGAGGGTGTTCCCACATACCGTCCAAGTCCCCTTTACAACCATTATTAACTTGATGACAGTGTGATTCCTACATTTCAGCGATGGCAAAGCTGTCCCTTCTTGTAGCTTACGTAGAGTTTGGGGTCTGCTACTGTAGTTTCCTAAACTGACTCGTTTCTATATTTGATCTTGTTTAAAATGAAATTGTTGCCTGTATCCATTTTGTTTTCTCCCCCAATTAAACTGCTTTACTTAAGAATGAAGATGCAAATATTTGTGGTATTTCAGAAGCCTACTGAGGGTCACTGTTAGGCACACAGGTTATGGGATGACAGATTTGCTTAACCTGGTGATAATAACTCCTCTCTGATGTGCTATTCTATGTCTGTCTGGGGTTTTTTAATGGGAAAATCTGAGCAGTTCTGTAACATACGTTGTAGTATGAGAAAACCAGAATGGGAACTCATAAAAAGAAAGAAAGTACAAATGGGTGGGGAACATCAGACTATAGTCTATCTAATTCATACCAAAAGGGTGTGGTGTTTCCGGGCAGCGTTTATGAATGGGAAGGTGCTTTTAGGGTTTAGGACCCCGTGGCAACACCACGATGCTGCTCTAAAAGTGAGCACGGTTATCCATACAGAAATCTTGCACTGGTGATTCTTCTTGAGTGCCATTAAGGAAAATAGAGTGCCCTTCATAGCTGTCACTGTGTGTGTGTGTGTGTGCGTTTTAAATAAACCCCAAAATGGAATTACCTAGTGGTAACTTAAGAGCCTTTAGGAAGTTTTAGTTATACATTTTAAAAGATTTGTGTCTACATTTGATCATGTAGCCCTACTGTCCCTTGAAGTATTCACCTAGAGATACTTATATTGTTGATATTAAGAAAAGCTACTCTAAAACAATATTTGAAAGATAATATAATAAAGTTCAATTGGCAGCAACGCCAGGACATTTGATATGAAGTACAGTTCTACTCATAATTGTCAGTTCTACAGAATGTCCAGGAGAGTGTCGTATAGTGCTAGAACGTGGGATCGAATCTTCCCTTGAGGACGTTGACTCATTGTGTCCAGTGACTTTGGGCGGCAAAAGTCATTGACCATATTGTGCCTTGTGCTTTAGGGTCATCAAACACTGGCGTCAACATGCGGTGCTTTTGCCACTTATTTGCAGTTTTCCATACTTTTTCTTGCTGTAATCCTTTGGTTTCCTTCTTTTTCTGTTTTGCCTTATTATTGGTTTGGATGCAGTCTGTTCAGCAGAACTATAGGGCAGATTATTAAAACCTTTTTGCTGGTGGTCTTCTCTTACACTAAAATTAAATTTTTAATTTTTAAATTAAAATAAATATTAAAAAATTTATTTTCAATATAGCAGAAAAATTGTGAAAGGCAAAATTGACAAATGACAACTCATTGAAATGAACAGAATTGTAGGATTTTAGTGCTGGCCAGGATTCTGGTGATCATTTAATCCAATCCAGTCCAAGCATTTTGGTAAAAGCCAGCTGTGCTCTCCGTTTGCATTTTTGGTAGATAAATTTGGAAAAGTTTCATTCAGCCAGTTTTTCTTTTTTTTTTTTGTTTTTGGTCATATCGGTTGTATTTAAATAAATATTTTCCTTTAAATGTTCCCTATTCTAACTTAAACAACCACTGTTGATACCAGTGGAAGGAATGTGTTGTGTGACGCCTGCAGTGAAATGGCACTCGAGGAGCAACCCTCCCTTCCCTCTACACTGAACACAGAGAGAAGCGATTGCTTCAGATTGACTTGGTCAGCCGTGATCTGTTTTGTATAAACTTTGAGTCAAGAATATTGAAAATAAATTTCTAATCCCATTCTGATTATAAAATTATAGCTGTTTGATCATACATCCTTGGGGAGGGGAGGAAGGATCTTAAAATCTTCTAAGCATTTTCTCTTACACTGTCTTAGGCCTCTTTACCAAACCTGATATAATTAAGGACTTTTCATAATTAGAATATTTTAAGATTTCATTTTAATTGAAGTTGACTTTGGCAGAGTCATTCAGGTGAGGATGTATTCAGTTGAGAACGTGATGATGCCTCATTCTTCAGTAATAAACAGCCATTTTAGGATCCTACTGAGAGCACGTAGACAGCGCTGTGGCAGTTATCGATGGGAATTCCACATTTTTTCTGTTCAAGAGGTTGGCCCGACAGCTCAGTGGAACCAGAAAAGCTTAACTATTGCTGAGACAGGGCTCCTCACTGTCAGTCCCAGTGCACAGCATAAAACACCGAACCTGTTCCCTGTCCTCGCCTTTCTGTTGCTTTTTCTCCAGATACTTCTTTTATATTTTATTTATGGCATATTTCATTTGTCAACATTAAAAAAAGTTACTGTTCAACCTTAAACATTGTAAAGAATCTGTGTCATGTAGTTTATAACTGTTGTGGCACTTCTTCACCATTATATTATTGGAGAAATTTCTAGAATATTTTAGAATTGAAGAGACATCTATCTCCCCAAATGTCTACATGGGGAAGTGGAATTTCCTCCCTAGGTGATTCTCTGTTATGGCGCGTTGTGACAGTGGGATTCTGCGTGCATTCCATTTGGTGAGGTTTAATGTTCCTTTTAAAAATCCATGTTTCTGAAATGTTCCTTCTGTAAGTTTTCAAACTCTTGTTTTCTTGCCTTCTCCCATTAAACTAGTTTAACTCTGTAAAAAATATACGTGAGGCAGGTGTCTAAGGATACAGCTGCCAAGGCTTGGACTTTGCCAATTAAGAGTCAGTATTTGTAGAGACATAAACAGTTTTTTATGGGTATAACTGTAATTATAAATTAGTGTTCTGTAAGCCCATCTTCCATACCTTCAAGTTTTTTTAAGTGTTTCAAGTTAATTTTCTATAGAAAATCTTAGTTCCCTTGGGTGAGGCAAAGATTTCTTAGGACACAAAAGCATGAGCCAAAAAGGTAAAAAATTATAAGTCAGACTTCATCAACAGTTGAAGACACTGTTAAGAAAACGAAAAGCCCCTTTCAGGAAGAAAATATTTACAAAAAAGTTACTTAGATAAAGTGACTCATATGCAGAATATTTAAATCTAACAATATTTAAAGTGCTGACAAGGATGTAGAACAAGAACGGCAAATTTTTTACCTTTTTGGCGGCAATGCAAGATGTTACACCCACTTCGGAGACAAGTTCCGGTTTCTTACAGGCCTAAACGTGCCCTTATACATGACCCAGCAACACAAGAGAAATGAAAGAATGCTTCCGTTCAGAGTCCTGTACGTGAATGTTGATAATTGTGCATATCAGCGCCCAAAACTGAAACAGTGCAAATGTCCCTCACCCAAGGAAGATAAGTAAATTGTGTCATATCCAGAGGAGGACAACAAGAGGAACCAACTGCTGATACGGGCATCGTCATGGGCAGTGACCTCAGAAGCGTTTTGCTAAACGAAAGCAATCAGACACAAGAGGCTACATGCTGTATGATTCCGTTTATCTGGCATTTTAAAACAAAACCAAAATATGGAACAGAAAGTAGATCAGTTGTTGTCTGTGGGTAGAGAAAGGGATTGACTTTCAAGGAGCATAAAGAAACTTCTCTGGGGTGACAGAAATACTCTGTCCTCATTGTGCTTGTGGTTAAAGGACTGCATTGTCAGAACTCATAGAACTGTAGGACTGAAAAGCATGCACTTTACTATGTTAACTATATCACAATAGATCTGACCCGAAAAGGTAGTAATTCCCCACAGTTAAAGAAGATAGGCAGTGTGTCTAAAATTATATAAAAAGTTTCAAAGGAACCAGTCTCCCTGGCTTATGGGATATAAAAATCAGAATAAGTCCCTTAAAATGCAATAGGAAGAAGTGTAGGCTTGGTTAACTTAAAATAATTATAATAATTATTTTATAATTATAAAAATAATCATAAGCAATAATAATTTGGCACTGATTTCCAAGAGGGTGTGTACATTTTTTTGTGTGTTTTAATACTTTTTCAAGAATGTAATTTTTACCCAAGTTCAGAAAGTTGAACTCTGTAAACTTCTACTCAGTTTATATTTTATAAAAGAAAACAAGTTTCTGTCCTGTAATCAGAAGATATTAACCAAAATGGTTTCTAATCTTTAATGTACTTAAGATGATTTTGTTTTTATCTTTGTTAGATTATCTATGTCAAAGTTACGGGCTCTCTATGGACTTCAATTTGCCAAATGATTATAATAAACTGGGGCTCTCACTGTTATCTGCACTCCCGAGTGAAGTGGACTTTGCTATTAACGTGTGCGCTCTCCTGTCGAATGAGAGCGGGCATGTCGTGCAGCTTGAAAAAGACCCTGAATTCATCACTTTGTTACTTAATGCGGGGGTGTTTGACGACAGTAAGTTTTAAGCTGAAAATATTACATGGCCAGTCTATAAAGGGGTTGTGGGTTTTTTTAAGGTTTTTAAGGAGAAATGTACTTTTTATTAGTGTAATAGCATTCTTTATTTAATTTATTATATTAAATATTTAAGGTAGTGAATGCTTGAGTTTTTTAACTTTAAATACTTGAATAATAAGGGTCTCACTGGAGCTTTTAATAAAAATCTGGGTTTTTCTTAGAGTAATATATGGGTTTCTTGATTTGAGGAGATTGATTAATAGAAAATTCTGATAGAGAAAACCAGGACCTGGAAGAAACTGTTTTGCTGAGGTCTATTTCTGCTAGTGTGTGGTTATAACCTTTAACTAAACAGTTTAGGTCCATGCATTTGAGAATTTGCTGCCTAAATAATTAAAGTAAGATTTATCAAATATTTTATATCCCTT
>JAQQAC010026072.1:2419670-2448707 GCA_029783875.1 Phataginus tricuspis
TGTTATCTGAGCACTTAGGTAACGTATTGCCATCTGATCTGCATTGTTATGAGAAGTCATTGTCATTCTTTCTGGTCTGCATGTGATGTGTCTCCTCTGGCTGCCTTTATGATACTCTCGTTATCATGATCTTTAATTGGGTTGTTATGTGCCTTGTGCTTTGCTTTCCTCACTTGGGTTTCATTTAGTTTCTTGGTTGGGTATTTTTCATAAAATTTGAAAAGTTTTGGCAATTGTTTCTTCAGATTTTTTATCTTCCTATTTTTCTGGGACTGTTATACATATGTTATACCATGATCCTGTTCCACAGGCAGCTGAGGCTCTAGTCATCATGTTTAGACCTTTTTTCTGGATGCTTCATTATGGATACTTTTCTGTTGTTATGTTTTCATTTTCTCTTCTCCAGTTAAGCCCATCTAATCATATTATTTTATTTCAGATATTACATTTTTCAGTTATTGGAATTCCATTGATTATCTCTCATATCATCCCATTTCAAGTACTGATGAGCATAAGCCATATTTCTAGATATTTCCATATTATAAAGTGATCTGAAAATATCTGTGATTCATATTGGTGACAGTGTCACAGGTATGTTAATATTACTATGATTTGTTGTCTAACAATTGGACTTGAACAAAATGTTAAAGAAATTCTGAACCTCCCCATCAAGCTCACAGATGTTCTGATTTCTTTCACAGACCTTTTGGGGTCTGTGGACCCCATGCTGAAAACCACTGGTCCAAAATAATAAGTACCTAATACTTAGAAAATTAGGCATTTATGTTAAAGAATTAAGTATATAGAATATGATGTCTACATGAACTAAAAAACAAGTAGAAATATTACAGTTTTAAAGTATGTGTAACTTTTTAAAGTAATAGAATAGTTGTTTCGAATTGTCACAATTAAGTATAATACTTTCTCATTACAGTTTTGGAAAGACATTGTTGATGACAATGAAGTACGTGACCTCATTTCTGACAAAAACAAGTCCCATGGTAAGTTAGTGAGGTTTTTCAGTAACTTTTAAATATCAGTAACAACAAAGATGGCGGCATGAGAGGTGAGACAGAGGCTTCCTCCTAAAACCACATATAATATGAAAATAAAGTTACTGCAACTACGCTTGAAAGAGCAACAGGAAAGAGAACTACAATAAACTGCACACACCTGGAGACAAGAGCAGCCCTCACAGAAAACGGTAATGTACTAAAGCTGTGGTCCTGTGGGATCCAAGCGCTTCCCCCACCCCAGCTCACCGGCAGGAGGAACAGGAACAGAGCAGAGAGAGAGTGGAGAACTGGGACTGCTGAATACCTAACTCTGGAGATCTACTCTGGGAGCACAAACCTACATTTCATGGTGCTTGCATGATACTCTTGTAATTAGGAGCTTTGAAAGCTAAGACAGGCGGAGCTCCTGGAGAGACTAAGATTCTGGCTGCCTGTGAGATCAGGGATCCATACCCAGGTGCTCTGGGACGGGGGAGGGGCGGGCAGTCTGAGAGACTTCCTGGCAGGGAGGACCTTGGAAGGAGGCCTGCTGAGGGGGCAAGGACTGCACGGAGCTTGATGCTCAGGAGAAAGGACAGGTGGACAGGATTGTCTGGGTGTACTCTGCCCAGCAGATTGCGAGTTTTCTGATCTTCAGGTGTGCCAGCTCCCTGGCTGCCTGCACTGCTCCAGGAACCCCTTCTGTGACAGGCAGACTAGTGCACCTTTCGCCTGGCCAGCCCCACCGGGCTTGCAAACCTGGAAGCCCTTCCCTGGTGTTGGGCCAGACCGAGGGAGGATCTGTCCACAACAACTAAAAAGGTAAAGCACAGAGGCTTATACCTGTGTGCTCAGCCCACTGGTTCAGACAGTGGAGACAGGCATAGCAGCCAGAAACCAGGAAACAGCCCTTTCCTCCCCCGAGGCACCAATACCACTCCCCTACAATCCCTGACATTGCTTCAGGGGCTGAGCGCTCGAGAGAGTAGAGCTTCTGGGCACTAGAGGGCACCATACACAAATATGAAACGCCAAAGGAACCTGGACAAGAGTAAAATTATGAATACAACTCCTGAGAAAGATTTAAATGATATGGACCTTATGACTCTCTCTGAAAGGGAGTTCAAAATAAAAATCATGAACACGCTCATGGAGGTACAGAAAGATATTCAAGAACTCAGGAATGAATTCTGGTCAGAGATCCAATCCTTGAAGAACACAATGGACAGTATTAAAAGCAGATTGGATATAGTGGAGGAGACGATAAATGAAATAGAAACTAGAGAAGAGGAATACAAAGAAGCTGAGGTACTGAGAGAAAAAAGGATCTCTAAGAATGAAAGAATATTGAGAGAACTGTGTGACCAAACCAAATGGAACAATATTCGCATTATAGGAGTACCAGACGAAGAAGAGAGAGAAAAAGGGATAGAAAGTGTCTTTGAAGAAATAATTACTGAAAACTTTCCCACACTGGGGAAGGAAATAGTCTCGCAGTCTGCGGAAGCCCACAGAACTCCCAACACAAGGGACCCAAGGAAGACAACACCAAGACACATAATAATTCAGATGGCAAAGGTCAAAGATAAAGACAGAGTATTAAAGGCAGCTAGAGAGAGAAAAAAGATCACCTACAAAGGAAAACGCATCAGACTATCATCAGACTTCTCAACAGAAACCTTACAGGCCAGAAGAGAATGGCATGATATATTTAACGTAATGAAACAGAAGGACCTCGAACCAAGAATATTGTATCCAGCACGATTATCATTTAAATATGACGGAGGGATTAAACAATTTCCAGACAAAGGAAAGTTGAGAGAGTTAGCCTCTCATAAACCACCAATACAGGATATCTTAAAGGGACTGCTCTAGAGGGAAGCACCCCTAAGGCTAAAAAGATGTCACCAGAGAAAATAAAATCATAGCAAAGAAAGAAGACCATCCAAATACTAACTAAAGGCAAAGAATAAAACACACAATATATAAAGAATGGAGGAGGAAGAATAGGAAGGGAGAAATAAAGAAACATTAGACGGTGTTCACAATAACTTAACAAGAACGTTAAGTTAGATTCTTAGATAGTAAAGAAGCAACCCTTGAACCTTTGGTAACCACGAATCTAAAGCCAGCAATGGCAATAAGTGCATATCTATCAATAATCACCCTAAATGTAAACGGACTGAATGCACCAATCAAAATATACAGAGTAACAGAATGGATAAAAAAGCAAGACCCATATATATGCTGCTTACAAGAGACTCACCTCAAACCCAAAGATATACACAGACTAAAAGTGAAGGGATGGAAAAAGATATTTCATGCAAACAACAAAGAGAAAAAAGCAGGTATTGCAGTACTTGTATCAGATAAAATAGACTTCAAAACGAAGAAAGTAGCAAGAGATAAAGAAGGACATTACATAATGATAAAGGGGTCAGTCCAACAAGAAGATATAACCATTATAAATATATATGCACCCAACACAGGAGCGTCAGCATATGTGAAACAAATACTAACAGAAGTGAAAGAGGAAATAGACAGCAATGCAATTATTTTGGGAGACTTTAACACACCACTCACTCCAAAGGATAGATCAACCAGGCAGAGGATAAGTAAAGACACAGAGGCACTGAACAACACACTAGAACAGATGGACCTAACAGACATCTACAGAACTCTACACCCAAAAGCAGCAGGATACACATTCTTCTCAAGTGCACATGGAACACTTTCCATAATAGACCACATACTAGGCCACAAAAAGAACCTCAGTAAATTCAAAAATATCGAAATCCTACCAACCAACTTCTCAGATCACAAAGGTATAAAACTAGAAATAAATTTTAGAAAGAAATCAAAAAGGCTCACAAATACATGGAGACTTAACAACATTCTCCTAATGAATCAATGGGTTAACGACCAAATCAAAACAGAAATCAAAGAATATATGGAGACTAATGACAACAACAATACAAAGCCACAACTTCTGTGGGACGCAGCGAAGGCAGTTCTAAGAGGAAAGTATATTACAATCCAGGCCTATTTAAAGAAGGAAGAACATTCCCAAATGAACAGTCTAAACACACAATTATTGAAATTGGAAAAAGAAGAACAATTGAGGCCCAAAGTCACCAGAAGGAGAGACATAATAAAGATCAGAGAAGAAATAAATAAAATTGAGAAGAATAAAACAATAGAAAAATCAATGAAACCAAAAGCTGGTTCTTTGAGAAAATAAACAAAATAGATAAACCCCTAGCCAGACTCATTAAGAGAAAAAGAAAATCTACACACATAAACAACCAGAAATGAGAATGGAAAAATAACGACGGACCCCACAGAAATACAAAGAATTGTAAGAGAATGTTATGAGCATCTGTATGCTAAGAAGGTAGAAAACCTAGAAGAAATGGACAACTTCTTAGAAAAATACAACCTTCCAAGACTGACAAAGCAAGAAACAGAAAAACTAAACAGACCAATCACCAGCAACGAAATTGAATCGGTAATCAAAAAACTACCCAAGAACAAAACCCCCAGACCTGATGGATTCACCTCTGAATTCTACCAGACATATAGAGAAGAAATAACACCCATTCTCCTTAAAGTTTTCCAAAAAATAGAAGAGGAGGGAATACTTCCAAATTCTTTCTATGAAGCCAGCATCACTCTAATACCAAAACCGGGCAAAGACCTCACTAAAAAAGAAAATTACAGACCAATATCCCTGATGAACATAGATGCAGAAATACTCAAGAAAACATTAGCAAACTGAATTCAAAAATACATCAAGAGGATCATACACCATGATCAAGCGGGATTCATCCTAGGGATGCAAGGATGGTACAACATTCGAAAATCCATCAACATCATCCACCACATCAACAAAAAGAACAAAAACCACATGATGATCTCCATAGATGCTGAGAAAACATTTGACAAAATTCAGCATCCATTCATGATTAAAACTCTCAACAAAATGGGTATAGAAGGCATGTACCTCAACATCATAAAGGCCATATATGACAAACCCACAGCTAACATCATACTTAACAGCGAGAAGCTGTAAGCTTTTCATCTAAGATCGGGAACAAGACAGGGATGCCCACTCTCTCCACTGTTATTCAGCATAGTACTGGAGGTCCTAGCCATGGCAATCAGACAAAACAAAGATATACAAGGCATCCAGATTGGTAAAGAAGAAGTCAAATTGTCACTATTTGCAGATGACATGATACTGTACATAAAAAACCCTAAGGACTCCACTCCAAACCTACTAGAACTAATATCTGAATTCAGCAAAGTTGCAGGATACAAAATTAACACACAGAAATCTGTTGCTTTCCTATACACTAATGATGAACTAACAGAAAGAGAAATCAGAAAAAGAATTCCATTCACAATTGCATCTAAAAGAATCAAATACCTAGGAGTAAACCTAACGAAGGAAGTGAAAGACCTGTACTCTGGAAACTACAAGACACTCCTAAGAGAAATTAAAGAGGACACTAACAAATGGAAATGCATCCCATGCTCTTGGCTAGGAAGAATCAATATTGTCAAAATGGCAATACTACCTAAAGCAATCTACAGATTCAACGCAATCCCTATCAAACTACCAACAGCTTTCTTCAATGAACTGGAACAAATAACTCTAAAATTCATATGGAACCAGAAAAGACCCCAAATAGCCAAAGTAATTCTGAAAAAATAAAAAAAATAATAAATAAATATCGATGACAGTAAGTGAGATACCAATTTAAGTACAAATTTTATTTTTTATTTTATAGAAGGGACACCAGGAGAGTGGATTTGGGAAACTTTATTTCACCCACCTCGGAAGCTGGGCATCAATGAGATTGAAGGACGGCGGGCACTTCAGATTGCAGTGTTTTTGCGAAACCTTTCCTTTGAGGAGGGCAGCGTTAAGCCTCTGGCAGCTCACCGTCCCTGCCTTCGCTTCCTATTGCTTTCTGCACACAGTCACTTTATTTCTCTAAGGCAATTAGGCCTTGACACCTTAGGAAATATTGCAGCTGAGGTAAGCATGTGACAGTAACAAACAGTTTTTATAGTTAGCAATGATACTTTAAAATTTAAGGATGTGGCATTATTATATTTGCCATATTTGTAGAACAGTGAATGTTCACATATAGTTTTTGCCTAAGGTGGTCGTACAGAAGTGTCACAGACTTCTGTGGAAAAAAGATATTCGAAATGGTGCTCCAAATTTAGTGATGGCTATTCTCATCGTAATGACATTTTATAAAGTTATGCAGCGTTGTTCTGGTCATTTTTATTAAATTTGAAATGTGTAGTCCTGGAAGAATCCCACTGCCACAAGAGTGTCTTTTCTTTTTTCCAGCTTTTATTGGACGCTGTTGATTTCAAAACTACTCACTTGATATTTCCTACTGTCATGTCAAGGGACAGATTTCTAAAGATGCAGGGTAAGTAGTCCCGGATGCTTCTCACTCTCTGCGGGACACGAGCTTTTCATCCTCTGTTGAACAACAAATACGTGTGTATGTATGCTTCTCAGGTATGGAAATTTGGGGGAATCTTTGCAAAGCAGAGGACAATGGTGTTTTGAAATGTGAGTATTTTGACCAGGACTCATACCGGGAGGTCATTTGCCATCTCACTCTGCCCAACGTGCTGCTTGTCATCTCAACACTTGAGGTGCTCTACATGCTCACAGAATGGGGGATGCCGCTTGCACAAAAATTGCAAAAGTAGAAAAGAGCATAGGTAAGACTAAACAAAAGAAGCATTTAAGTAAAATCTTGAGTAAAAAAGATTTAATGTGGCGCTGTACAAGGTCACAGTTGATCCTGGGGCTGCTGTTCACCTTGAGGAGCCTTTCCTGGAAAGACATGATGCCTTACCTGCTTCTCTCCACCTGCCTTAGCTGAGCAGGCAGTTGCTGTCAGAGAGCCCAGGACGGATGTGGTGATCAGTGATCCCTGTTCCTTCTCTCCACCTGTCTTCCCAGCCATCTAATTCAAAGTCAACAAAAGTGCCCTGTCTCACTCTCTGGGGGGAAGGTCTGTTTTCACACGGTCAGCTACTACTGTTAAGCAACGAAAGCTGAGAGGCACAGGCTTCCTTCTGTCCCAGAAGTTGCTGGGAGTGGTGCTGGCCTTCAGGTCAACGAGCTCACCTGCTTAACGGGCTGTCAGTTCTAAACATACTAGAACATGCCACGTTAACATTTTACTCAGTGATTAAAATGATTTCTTCCTTTGGTATAAATACTAAAATCAGAGTTAATGAAGATTTGGCTTGGAAAGTAGTATTATTGGGAAATCAAGGTGTCACTCTCCACATCAGTGGTTCCTGAATCTGACTACACATCAGACTCACTTGGGAAGCTCTTTAATGATAAAGACCCCTAAGCCCCGCCCAGAGCTGCTGAATCAGCCTCCAGAGATTGGGCCTAAGAATCTTTTTTGAAGGTCCACAGATAGTTCTGATGTACATTGCTTCATGTACTGCCCTTTGAGAAGCGGTATTCTGTACAACATGTGTTTTTCAGGAATGTCATTGTTTTATAACATTACTGATTAACTATTGGTCTTTAATTTATTTTAGACATGTTAGTGTGTCTGGTTTCTATGGATATTCAGATGTTTGGCCCTGACGCACTAGCTGCAGTAAAGCTTGTCAAACATCCAAGTTCCAGTCATCAAGTTTTATCTGAAATTAGGCCACAAGCTGTGGAGCAAGTCCAAACCCAGCCCCATGTAGCATCCGCCCCAGGTTGGTGTTTTACATCATCTCTTTCAGTATGTTCATTGGTATGTAACATGTAACACTGTGGATACATTTAAATGTGCAGTGCAGGGAACTTGCACTATGCTGTATAGAGGCTAAAGGAGAACTTCGGACGTTGTTTCTTAAGTCTCATGCATTCTAGGAGCAGCAGAGTCAAAGTGAGCACAGAGGAAGAGCAGTATAACAGAGGAGTTAAGTCGAGAAGAATTGAGAGTGAGGGTTTAGGTGCAAGGAACTGAGAGCCGTAGGAAGCGGCTTCCACTTGTGCTTATAGTCATTGGAAACTTAACCCCAGGAGCAGGTTAACCATACAGTGTCTTACAATTCTCTCAAGTGGTCATCAGAATACATAAGTATAATTCCTCCTAATACTTCTAAATCTTGGATCAAACACCACAGAATCAGAGCCTAGCTGAGGCATGCTTGCATACACACACACACACACACACACACACACACACAAGCACATATACCTGCAGTTGTGCACCCTTCCTGAGCTTTCTTGGGTCAGTTCTGTTTAAGTCAAATGTCTTCAGTTAGAATTCAGACCTGTAATAACTAGCATTCCCATCGGTCCTTGGACTTCTCTTGCGCAGCTCATTATGAAGCATTATTTTTATATTGTAGCACTCAGCCTCTTTGTGGAGCACTTTCTCCACCTCCATTTGTCCTAAGGAGAACAGTCCATCTTGCACCTCACCTCCTCTCCCACCTGCTGCTGTTTCTAAGACATTTCTTTTGCCTGGTTTTTAATGGATGAGAGTCATTTTCTCAGTGGGCCTTACCGCATCTTACTTTGCAGCTGGCATAGAGGCCTTGTAGCGTGGATTTTTTTCAACTTCTTACACCTTCACTTACAAACTTATGAGCATCTGAACTTCTTCACTTTCCCCTTGTCTTGGGAGAGGTGCTGTCTTCTGAATCTATACTCTGCATCTCGGTCTCTCGTGTCTCCCCATTCCTGTATCTTTCTTTACCTGCTTTTTCCTTTCAGCCTGGAAATACATTTAGATCATTTTCAACTTTCCCCACTACCCTTAAATCAAAAACCTTATTATCCTTGATCTTCAACTACCACATCCATTTACTCAACACATCTTGTTGAGTCCCCTAAATACCTTGACCCCTTACATTGGCAGGACTTATGACTCAGTTCACACCACCACCATCTCTCTCTAGTGACCTTCTTCTCCTCTTATTTAATCATTGTCCCATTCTTTCTTCTACTCTAACTCATAATGTCAAAATTCCATGTTCTATATACATAAAATATGTAATATGTATCATATATTCCATCAATTTCCATTTTTTTCTTCTGAGATATATGGTAGAGTCGTATCATGTGTGCATTTAACTTACTGAGTTCAACTAACAGAAGTAGACAAGTAGTAGAAGGCGGGGAAGGTAGATGACTTTGAGCGCTCTTCTCCAATGAGCTTTTACCCAGGCAGTAGGTGTTAAACAGCCAGTGCATTTTGGGGGATGAATGGTCAGAATAGTAAGGGTTTCTCAACCTTGGCAAAGAATTGAAACACTTCATACTACGACTTAAGTAGGTGAGGAGGTATGTTTTTGTCCTCAAAGAGGAAACTGGAGATTAAATTAATTGAGGACTTGAGAAACTATGTCCAACAAAGACTTAGAGGAATTAATAATGTCGAAGGGTCATCCTCACACTTCTCATTCGCTTCCCTCATCACTGTGAAGGTGTGACATCTCACCCACTTTTAGTTGGACATCTAAAATTCTTAATTATTATTTAAACAGTTGCAAGTTAATGTTTCCATGTGTATTATATTGATATTTTAAAATAAAAGTTAACTTTTTGTGACCAGTGAGATCTTGATACCATTATCCACTTAAAGAATACACAATTCTTAATATCAGAAATTTTATGGTTTCCCTTTTTCTCCTTGAACTCGTATTTGTCATCCTATTGATACTTAGCTATAAATGTAGACAGTTTAATTTAAGGTTTTTCAATTTCCTATTACTCTGTAAAGCTCTGGTATTTAAATTTTTGTTTTATCGTTACAAGTTTTAGTACCTATATCAAACAATAAGAAACACATCATAAATTTTTATAATTATTAAACAAAATATGAAATTATTGGAAGTGTATCCATTAATGAGATGGACAACATGACACTTTTTTCCCTCGTGCTCTGGAAAGTACTACTTTTGAATGAACATTTTTTATTGCTAGAATGAAATTGGGTTTAATATCAATTCCATCTCTATTTTTCCTTTTTATAAATGTAAGTTAGAATGATATAATAAATAATGAGGGTAAATAAATAGATGAAAGTACAATATATGATACTTTCAATTTCAGAATTACCCAAAATTATTAAATTATATTTAAGGATCTTCGGACACTAAAGTTCCATTAGCAGTACTTGACTCATACGAGTATTTGTTACCTGGTCATTCAACATTTCATTTCAAGTTTATTGACAATACACCAAGAAGGTATTAACACAACAGGACTGTGAATTATGTTTGTACTTGAAACTCTTTCACTTAGATGTGCTTGTTAACCAGTAAAGGGATGTCAGCACAGTGGTTCTCAAACTTCAAGGTGTCCCAGAACCACCCAGTGAGGACGCAGCGCTGATTTCTAGGCCCCAGACCCTGAGTTTCCGACACGGGCGGACCTGAGAATGTGACTTTCCCGCAAGTTCCCATGAGATGCTGATGCTGCCGATCAGGAAACTAGACTTTGAGGACCACTGGGCTAGAATTCAAATATTGTTGATTTTGTTGATTTTAAAAACAATACAATGTTTTTTGATAAAAGGCTTTTATCATGTGCTTAAATACACTTCTCTCCAAATCTTGGCACTACAGATTTATTTACCTCATTCAGTTATGGAAAATGTCTGCCACATAACCTGATAAAAAAGACATCTTTTTTATCAAAAGTATCTTCTTAATCAGTCTCTTAGAAGAAGAGAGTCTTAATCAGTTACTTAGAAAAAGACCACCTTTATTTTTCAGTCCAAGAAAGTAGATTAGTATGTTTCCTATGATCCCTCCCTTACTTCAGAATCCTGTTCAGAATTCTAAGAGAAACTTGCCATGAGTCTGTCATCAAAGTGAAATAAGATGCCACCAATATTCCTTAAAATATTCTCTATGCTTTACTTATATAATATTCTGCCTCAAAAGTAATATACTTTTTGACTGTAGCTGAGGGATAGAAGCGGGAAGGACATTAAGTAAAAATTCTATATTCACTGTGTAATATATCTGAACTCAAAACACAGCAAAGGGCCAGAATAGCCATAGCCTAATGCCTGACGTTTTCCTTAACTACGGTACCGAGACGCAGGACGGGTAGAGAGCTGGCAGGACGGACAGGAAGATTCGCGGACACAAATGTTCCTACCTCTCCCTTTGGTGTTGCAGAAGTTTTTAAATAATGATGATAGTAACAAAAATAGCAGCTAACACTTACATAGTTTCCAACTATGTGCCAGGCATTGTTTTAAGTGATTTACATATAAACTCCTGTAATCAAAGAGCAACCTATGAGGTCAGTGTACTGTTCTTTTCCCCCATTTCAGAGACAGAGAGGTTATGTAACTTGCCCACCGTCACACAGCTAGCAAGTGATGGAACCCCAGTGCCTTCCCTCTGGCTCCAGAGCCACGCAGTTAACCGTAATCCCGTATCGCCATGAGGGGTGGAGAGTTAGCTGTCTGTTCCAAAATGGGAGAAGAACAGTTATCAGAGAGGAGGTGATGTTCTCAGGCAGAGCAGTTTTAGAAAGGAAATGCACAAAAGTTGACTATCCGGAATTGATTATTGATTTTAAACTCCACGTGCCTCTGTATTATCCCTTGGAATGATGCAGGGGTTTCAGTCTGAGCAGGGTACACTCTATCACAGCACTGTTGATGGGGAAAAGGGAGATTTCTACATGGGTTCAGGCCTTATGTATTTTCTGTAACAATGTTGTCAAGTTAGAATGAGAAGGAAAGATAAGATGGTGTTACACCAGAAAAATAACTTTGGTTCTGATTGTTCTGCTAAGAAGCAACATATCACGCAGTGGCATCTGAAATGTGACAGACCCGGATGGATTCAGATCCCACCGTCCTAAAAGAAGGCCTTCCAGTGACCCCAGCTCTCCTATTTCCTCGTGTGTTCCTTTGTGAACTTCATCTCTGAGCTGTAATTTTTTCATCTGCAAAGTGGGGATAATTAAATTTAGACCTGTAAATGAGAGTAAAAAAATACAAATGTAAATGGCTTAATACAAAGTAAATTTTCACTGAGTGGCTCCTGTTGGCTCTTATCCCAGTGGAAGCCTCGGGGCCTCACCAGACCCAGCTCAGGACGGCCTGGACCGTTCACAGACTTGACTGGGCGGCGGCGCATCGCCAGCTGCAGCGGTTCAGAACTGCATTTGCTCGGTGTAGGGGTTCTGAGGAGTTTGCTACGATGTCATCTGAAAAAATATGGGTATGTTTTAGAAGTTTAAAAGCTGTAAAATAATGCTGACTCAGTGGAAACTGTAATTTTAAATTTTATCTGAAATATATGATTCGGATTTATAATTAATTATAATATGACTAAGTTTATTATTACATACTTTTCATGTTTTCATTAGTTCCTTAGTATATAACACAGCAGAAAAGAAAACATTCATTTTTCTACTAATCTATTCACTTGATAGAGAATAAGAGATTCTGCTTCATTCATTGGACTTGAATTTTTTTAAACTTGTCATAAGTAAAATCTTCGTAATTGAAATGTGTCTTAAGATTAATAGCTAGTATATTTTTATACAACCATCTTGCCTCCCGTAGGGCAAAAAGTGTATTTCAAAACTGTTATTTTAACCTTTTTATTTCTCACCAGAAGAATAATCTTATGAAATCCTTTCTTGAATGTAGGACTTTAACTTAGTTCAACTTTTTGTTCATCTTATCTAAAAAATTTTATATATGCCACTTACAGACTTAATAATTTTTTAAATTCAGAAGTGAAGTTATTTCTGATACAGTCTGTTTCTGTAACTAAACTGAGAGATGTGTTGAGCTTATGTGACCTTGGGCTAGTTATTTTAATCACTTTAGTCTCAGTTTCCTTATCTGTACCCACCTCACAGAAGAATTAAGTAAAACAATGTATGTATAGTATTGAACTCAGTGTCTGACACCTGGTAAAAATAGAGTTTATGTTAGCTGTATAATCCATATTATAGTTATTTGAATAATTGTAAGGTTAAAAAATAGTTCATATGAAGCATCTAAGACAGTGCCTTCAGTAATACGTGCTGCACTGTAAGTTTTTTTCTCAAATTTTTATGTTTTCATTATGTTTGTACACCTTTTGGAAAGGTATTGGTTGTGAATATTAATTGGTTCAGTACCCATGAACTAAATACAGCGACTCAGTTTTAACAAGTGATGTAGCTAATGCGTTTTCTTCTTTAGCTTCCAGAGCAGCTGTAGGACAGCATGTCGCTCCACCTCCAGGAATAGTGGAAATAGATAGTGAGAAGCTTGCTTGTCAGTGGTAAGTGGCTTATTTCTGTTAAGGCTTTATCTGGGTAAGAATAAAGCACCCATTCAGAATGTTTTATTCTGTCAGAGTAGAATATTAAGAAAGGTCAATGTAAAATACTTTCACTTGTACTTTAGATAATTTGAAAGAAATATTCATCAGAATCTTCAGAATTAAAATAGTCTTTGACTAGAATTTCATTTAATTATACCACTTCTTTCACAGTAAAATTTGTGTTAAAAAGTTATCTTTGACTTTGTAGAAGATAGGTTTGCCAGATTTTAGAATTTATTTTTCTTAATTAATGTTTCATTAAAAATGAATTGGACTGACTTCAAGAAAACAAAACCAGATTTTTTGTTAAATGTCCCTTTTAAAATCAAAAGCAAAACTTATTCATTGCTGATTAATTCTCCTTTTTGTGAGTAATAAGGGAAACTAATCAAAATATAGAATGGCTAGTGTGTCAACATGGAAGGAGCAACTTGGAAATAGTATTTTATTGAGCAGACTGAGTCATATCCAAGCCATTTTCTGAAAAAATAAATGTAGGTTAGATTAGATTTCATTTTGTCAGGGATAGTTGCCTCTACATTGTTTATGAATTTCAGCTTAAATTCTTCAGGTTGACTATATAAGAATCACTTTCCAGTGATGTGTTACTTTAAAATTTTTCTTTCCTTGATCCCTTTTCTCCCATTTTCTAACATTATTTGCCTCCCATTTCATGTGCCTGTCACTCTGTGTTCCATATTTTTGGTGCTTTTGTATGTTTGTTTCTTTGACAGTTTTCTCTAGACTTTTTCACTTTGCTTAAATCAGGTTTATGGTTTTAGATATCTAATTATTTGCTTTTTCCTCATATTCTTTATTTTTACACTTCAACCCTTTATACATGATGAATCTCTTCCAATAATATTTCCAATAAGATAAACATTTTATCTTCTACAGTGAAACCAAAATAAGTGTCTTGGACCTAGTCCTTTTGAAAACTCAATACTCAAAGGATCATGAAAGTTGAGGAAAGTATGTTCCACATTCACTGCAAAATGTGTGTGTGTGTGTTAGGTATAGATTTGGTCTTACCCCAGGTGCACATCTCTGCCAGTCGGGGCCGGGGAGGAGAGGATCATTTTACAGTTGTTTGACCATCACTATTGTTTGATTCAGTTTATGAGAAACAGCTGTAAATTGGCCTGTTAGGTATGTAGTGACTCCCAGAAAGACCCTTGTAATGAAAAGTAGGCCTCCGGTCCTGACATAAGGTGAAAGTCACTTTATGAAAAAGACAAACTGAAGTTTGAATTAAGTTGTAGTGGATTAGGAATAGAAATGGGAAGGAAGGGTCCGGCATGAGAAGTCATTTTAGGGAGCAGCTGAAAGCTTGGCCAAGAGCCAGTGAAGTTTACTTTTTCCTCCATATACCACATCTCCAATGGAAGTAGCTCATAATTGGGAACTTTGTTATATTGTGATTACAAGATAGGCTCTTTAATAGATAGACACTGAGTAAAACTATTTGTTGTAAAATACTTGTTGTCAAAAGACCAATCCGGCTCTCGCTGAGATGTGAATACAGGTTTCCTATTTGTTGTTAATGATTTTTTTTACACTAAAGTAAGTATGAGTAAATAGTTAATCTCTTTTTATTTGATTTAGTCTGTCTAAAACCTAGCATGTATTTTTGCTAATAAGCGGGAGCTAGTGAAATTTAATATTTTTTAGTGTAATAATTATTAGTTTATTACATTCTTCAGATGCTTTTGGTATATTTGAATATGGATTCTTCTTATAGTGTATTGCATAATGCCATTTATTTTTCTCCTTTTTTAGGCTAAATGCTCATTTCAAAGTAAATCCAGATTGTTCAGTTTCTTGAGCAGAAATGTATTCTGAGTACCTTTCAACTTGTAGTAAATTAGCTCGTGGTGGACTCCTCACATCAACTGGATTTTATAAATGTCTTAGGTAGGGTGTATATTCTTAACTTTGAATAATTTACATCACTCAGAATACCTCTTGCTCCTAGAGAAAATACAAACTATCTCATTTTAAATATCTCCATTACTTGAAATGTCATATTGGTTACATTGTCATATGGTGGAAGTTCAAATACAAGGAAATTCTAGAAATCACATCTGGTGTTTGTGTTGGAACATTATGAGTTCATCTAAGAAAGATAATGAAGTAATTAAGTTTATTCTTTCTACTTATTTTTATGTTAAAGACATGACTTTTCCCCTTTTTAATCTTGAATAATAGTCTATAATATTCTGTCTTCAAATATCAAGGCTTTTTGATATTTTGCAAAGTTACTAAAATAGGCATACTGGATGAAGCTTGTTTATTAATTACATATGCATTAGAATTGTTTAAACACAATGTTAATAAATAGTGGTTTTAAAAATCGGAGAACTGGTCTTTTTAATTTTTTTCTTTGCTTCCCATCCTTGCAGAACACAAGTATACGAATCATACTGGTTCATACAGAAGTAGCCACTGCTGCTCATGTAAACATCATGAGAAGCCAGGCTTTTTCACTAGTGTGCCACTTACCAACACTAAGTATGTGTGTCCTTCACAGAACGGTCTTTCCGAATCACACCGTGGAGAGAGTGGAGGAGCCCAGCAGCAGTGGGCAGGCGCACGTGCACGTGGCAGGAGTCAGGGGGCGGCTGTCACACTCCCTGTGCAGGTGTCCCGCCAGCAGCAGCCCATGTCTGCCCCTGCCCTGCCCTGCGTGGCGATTCTGTTCCTGATGTATCTCCCAGGCCTTCACCTGCGGGTATTTATTTTTACTGTGTTTTGAGTATTAACCAATTTCATAATAAAACTAAATGAAAATGTATATTATATACATTTAAAATGTATAACTTTACCTTGTTTTTTCGGTACAATTTTCTTGTTACATCTTATTCATACAATGCAAAGTCGTTAGATGTTAATGTTTTACAACTGTTTTTCTCTTGTAGTAAGTAAAATAATTGTGTGTGCAGCTTTTCAGTCATTTCATTATGAATTTTTTCTTTCCCTCATATTTTCAGGAATCCCTCATGGACCACAGACTGTAGGAAACCACTTTCAGAGGACTTCTGTTATCAACCAGTCTTCAAATTTGACCACAACACAAATGTCTTTTCCAGCACAAGGCGTTCATCCCGTGGCGCAGACTGTTTCAAGAATTACTCCAAATCCTTCAGTTAATACCCGCTCGCTGCAGAGTGTGCCGGTGGCTGTCATCCAGAACAAAGCTCCGGTCCCTTGTGAGGTCGTCCAGGCTACAGTACTCCTGGGCTCCGTGCCGCAGACGATGGGTCCTGTCGGCACTGCCGTGCGCAGCGGGGCTGCACAGAGCCGTGTGGTCCAGGCTCAGGGCCCGGGGCCGCAGCCTGTTGCGGTCGTAAACTCCCAGGCGCTGCTTCCCCATCCTTCCATGCTGCCCCAGCAGATCAGTGGTACCAATTTGCCTAATGGGCCTCTAGCTCCAAGTCTGAATTCAGATCCAAGTCTGAATTCAGATGTGCCTCAGCAACGCCCAAGTGCAGTTGTCTCACCACATTCCGCAACCTCTGTTATCCAGGGGCATCAGATCCTAGCAGTTCCCCACCCAGGGTCAAGAGGGCCCCATTCTCCTGCCCTGTCCCCGGACCTTCGGGCTGCAAACGGCACAGGACTGTAGAACTGTGAAGAGACCCGCGGAGGATAATGAGCTGGACACAGGCCCGGGAGTTGCAAACAAAGTGGGAGTTCGAACTGTTACTGTCAGCGACCCCAACAACGCCGGCTGCAGTGCGACCATGGTCGCGGTCCCGGCCGGGGCAGATCCCAGCGCGGCGGCTAAAGCAGCCATAGAAAGTGCGGCGCAGCCGCCAGCCTACGTGCAGAGCATGGCCCTGCAGGTAAGCCATTCTTCCAACGTTTCTCTTAAAAATTCTGACTCTCAGGAAAAAGGCACTTCTTCTCCAGGTCTCACCTTGAAAAGTCAGTTGTATCAGCCCACCAGTGTCCTCAAGCTCTCCTGCTCTTTTATTTCTGCTGGTTTTGTGATATTAAACAGTTTTCAGTTGACTTCAGCACATGGCTTAAAGAACCTATTTGTCATAGACCCAATTTAGTCATTTTGTAGATCCAAGCTAGAGAAGCACTTGCTCATCTGACATCTTTTAGAGAATATTTTAAATGTAACTTAGTCTCCTTTTGGAGTTGGGGGTCGCCAAGGGAACTCCAGGGGATTTCTGTGTTTGACACTGACACGAGCGTTGTTCTGTGGCTCTTCTCATGCACTTCTGTAAAAGAAGACGAATCCCTCAAGGACTTTATTAAGTGTGTGCTTGTTATATTTATGTATTCAGTTAGTTGTCTTTATTCCTTAGAAAGTATTACTACTTTTAATTTCAATTTGTTTCAGCTGTACTGACATTCTTAATTTTGTGTTTGTCACTCCTTTGATCTGCTGCCATGTCCCTGCCCCCCCCTCTTCAGTGCCTGCTCCCCAGTCTCTGCACACCTCGGTAAGGAAGGTGTTCTCTAGGGCTGCTGCTACTAAATTGAGGGTCCAGTCAGCCTGTAAAGGTCCTAAAGACTGGGGCACAGTAGCACCGACACGAAGGGCTCACTCACAGCTGTCCCTCTCCTGTTCTGAGAGGACTTTTCACTCCCTGGCCTGATCGCTGCATAGCCAGGACCTCCCCGACGCTGCCTGCGGCGCTGGCACTGCTCTGGCTTCTTCTCTGCCTGTGCTGATGGAGCAGATCTGTGGCTGCTGTTGGCACATGTAGCAAATTTGGGGTTGGGGCAGGCAGCAGACTCGAAGCTGAAAGATCAGGGAGTCCCTTCTTTAGAACAGTTCATCCACAAAATGCGCGTCTTTCTTCGTGTGGTGGATGAATCTCGACAGTGCTGCTCCGGGGGCATAAGAGATTTTAATTTCTGGGTTAGACCTAGTTCTTGATACCTAAATAGGTTGAGTATTCTTTAGTGGATGTTGGATGCATGGCAATAATTAACACTGAGTTTTGGTGAGAAATTAACTAGATAATTTTTGCTCGAACTTGCACAACTTAGGTTTTTATTTATTAAACACTTTTCAAAATTGTGCAATGTCTAACATATAGTAAGCATTCAGTAAGTTGAGTTTGTGTATTTTTTCTTGTATTTAATCATTTCCCAGTTCACCTTGATTATGTGTCTGTTTCTCCTCTTAGAGTCCTTTATAATCCAAATTGTTACCATAGACCAAGCCAAATGAGAGAAAAACGCCATTACTAAGGAATTATTGCATTAACCGTCATTTTTGTGTCCTTAATCTTCCAGCATGGCTCTGTTCAGTTGCCACCTAAGTAACAAAGAACAAGCTATAAATCTTGTTAAGACAACATGTGCTGGGAAATTTGTACTAAAACATGTTCTCATTTAATCCTCAAAGCAACTCTTTTAGGTAGAAACTGTCATTACTGTTTTAGCAGTGAGGCTCCAAGATGCTAAATAACTCAGCCAAGGTCACCAGCTAATACGAAATAGTGCCAGGACTGAAGCCTGGGTGTGCGTCTGACCCCAAAACTCATGCTGTTAACCCATTTGTCCACACTATTCTTAAAGATTTCTTGGTAATATTCTAGGAAGCCCTTTTATATCTACTGATTATTTGAACTGTTATGTTGTAAGATGTGAGTACCACTAAGTGATAATTTTAGGACATTAATGCTGAAACTCTTTTCTTAACACATCAGACACATCAGCATCTATTTCAAGACATAAAATGAATACATTTTATTCCTAATCTGAAAAATGTGTACTAAGCTTCTGTGTATTCTCCCCAAGAATGTAATTTATTTAAAATAGCTATATTCTTTACTTCCAAAATTGGTCTTTGGTTGGTATGTAGAAATTTAAAGCTTTGCAAGGAAAAAGGCATGCATGGTGTCTGCAAGAATGAGAATCAAAAACCAGGATTCCTGTGTCACTTAGCATGGTGCCAGCCACATAGTTAGACAATAATGGTGCAGATATATTTTATCTTCATATATAGGATAAAGTACCTATAAAGGCTAAAAAGGGATTAACTGTTCAGGATGGGATCATAGTTTCCTTTGAACGGTAGGCTGTTGGGCCTTTTTAAGAGCTTCCAAATGGAAAATCATTTCCATTGTTCCCCAGATTATTTAAATTTCTTTGATATAGACCTTGGTTTAACACCATTTTGTTCACTGTTGGAATTGGTACCTTAAAGGGGTAGATGAAATACAGGATTTTAAATGTGATTTCTCAGCTGAACCTTGTCATTTCCACCATGTGAAGGGGTCTGGGATGTGAAGGAAGTGCCTGGACCCCAAGAAGGGACTCCCAGACTTGCAGAGTGCCCAGGGCTGGAAAGACTGCAGGGAGACATCCCTGCTGGGAATGGCCAACAGGTAACCTTCCTACTACCACTGGTATTTCATTTTTCTTTTCTTGATTTTGTTGCTTTTCACTCCCATTAATCAGCTGTATTCATGTCACTACAGAAAAAAAAATGGTAACAAGGGAGAAATACATATGTGAAAGTAAGTGATATAGCCATAGACTTTGTATTTAAATAAGTAGTATTTAGCTGAGTAGTTTATATATACGAAATAAATTGTACTTACTTCAAGGCATTTTCTTTTTTGTAGCTGCTTAATTTCAAAGTTAATATTTGCAAGTTCAGGTGCAACATATAAGATACTGTTTCTAAAAGCCATATCCTCTACCACTGTTCATGAATTGATATTTGCTGGAAGCATAAAAATAGGTAAGCATATTAAAAAACAAAGAAATTTAAAAAATGAAAGAAAATCAGTTACACTTAACTGAAAACTTGTCTTTCTCCAGAGCATGTAAAGCTCACGTTTAACATAACTGTAGCTGTTGTTCCCTGATGTGATGATGTGCCAGATTCTTATATATAAAAATAGTTTACTTAAGCATGTGCCTATTCAAGATATTTCATATACGCCACCCCTCAGTTCCCTGTCCATCACACATGGACTCACCCTGGGATGGTGCTGTATAACCCTGACTCTCTGTCTAGCAAACAAAAATTATTGCTAAAGCTGTGCACAGTCTTAATTTATCTGGTTCGATCCGCTGAAAGAACGTCCACGAGCCGTAGTAGAAAGTGAAAGTAAATTTATTAAGGAGTGAGAGGAGTTACAAATATAGGAAAAACAGAATAGAAAAGCAGGGAAGTCCCCTTTCTATTAAGGGGACTTTACCCAAGAATTACCGCTAGGCTGGCTGGGTTCATCACCAAGGCATTGAGAAGGAAAATCATCATCAATGCAGCATGGGTCAGTTTCTGCTGGCTGGCTGGATCATCACCAAGGCATTGAGAAAGGAAATCATCATCAATGCAGCATGGGTCGGCTTCTGCCCAACACCTCTAGGCTGGCTGATTTTATCATCACCAAGGCATTGAGAAAGGGAATCATCATCAATGCAGCATGGGTCGTTTTCTACTCCGTCCCAAGATCTCCCCCGACTTCCCTGGATGGCGTTTTTAAGGCTGTTTCACACAAAAGTGGCTCTCTGCCAATACATTCGGCATGTTGTCTTATTCCCGTGTGACTAGCCTCCTTTGCACCCGGATCCTGGCCAAAGATACCGGGTGCAAAGTGGGCCACACATCTTATCTTAAATAAACACTTCTCCGTTCTCCTTGAGAGCACTGGCCAGGTGCCCAGAAAGAGAAAGGGAGTCTTAGGTCATGCCAGTATACAAGCAGGGTTTGAGCCTTAACTCAAGCCTTTCCAGATCTTTTTAAACAAAAGATTCTTCTCTTACATTCGGTCCTAGGGTTGAGTTGAGGCATATACATAATTAACATGAGTTTTCTGGTATATCATCATTCGGTGCAGCTTCTTCATTTTTCTATACATCCAGCAATTACATATACAAAGAACACATAAAATGACAATAGTAGTAAGCAAGGGGCCAGATAAAACTGAGAAATATTTCTGGGCGGTGGAACTTGTGGTAAATAAGAAGTCCCACCATCGGTGATTGGAATCTTGTACAATTACATTATGTAGGTCTAATAATTTATTTTTAACAATGGTAGTAGCTACACGGTGTTCCTCTAAAGCTCTTTCATTATTTTGTAAGTGTTCTTGTAATTGCTTTGAACTTTGCAATATATTGGTAAGAGATATATATATATACGAGGAGGAGATAGATATCTGGGTTTCCAAGTAAAGAGTTCATCATCCACTAGATCGGGCAGTAAATAATAATCATCACCGTTCCAGTGGAGCAACTCGAGATGCTGCAGACATCCCGAGAAAGGAGAAGGTAATTTCATTTTATAGAGCTCTGTCTTGTTGGCGCCTGCTAAACATATATGCTGGGGTTCTACTTCATACAATACAGAATAATTAGCAACAGGATATATAGTTAAGAGACATACATTGGTAGAATGAGATAATAGACAAGGTTCAGCTATACGGGTTAACCCATTACATACCGGTCCTTGATCAGTGAGAACACAATCTTCTAACTTATAAGTAACATTATTATTATCTATATGTGTGCCTTCTATTTGTGGGTGTACAAAATAATTCTTTACAAGTATAGGAAGTGTATGGAAGGAACATAATATCCTAGTTGTTAGTGGTATATAATAAGTAATAGTGCCTATACAAGCTGTGTCTGTACAACTAACAGGGGGATTAGTCAAAGTGACCCAGGTAGTATTAGGTAGGTGCAGCATTGAGCGCCAGGTGTTAGAATATCCTTGTGTCAATGTGCGTTGAGCATTTTCCTTTTGCAGTAAAACATATATATGTTGTAAGGAGCATACAGTCCAATTGAAAAGGCCTGAGATATTAGTATTAACTAGGTATTGTTTAATTGTATCTTTGTTAAAAATCTGTAACATTTGTTTCTGATAATTCAGAGTCCTTTTATGGGGGAGAATGGTAGAAGGTAACCATTGGGCATTAATAGTTACAGCTTCTCCTATATCTCTTCCAGTATTTTTTAATCTATGGGCTAATACTTCTAAGTCTATGGAATTGGCTACTCCTAAGCCTGATCCTACTCCTCCTAAAAGAGTACTATACCATGCACGCTTACGGCGCTGGCACTCAGGAAAAGGGGGAAATGTAAGGTTAAAATGAATTATTCTTTTGGGAGCGGCAACAGATATATTCTTACAAGTTCTGGGAATTTTAACAATCTGGGGGGTATGTTTAGAGGATGATTCCTTAATGGAAATCCACATAAAATTTACTGATTCGGTTTTGTTGATAATGTGGGTAGTATTAGTACACAATATAAATTGGGAGGTTTTTACAATGATAGTGTTAGTATTACTATTCTGAGTATCATTGCATTGGGACATTGCTTGTTTAAGGCTACTTAGATATATCTTACCATCAAGCCGAGTAGATATGTTCACTGGGCAACAGGTCATATTTACAAAGAAGTTAAAAGTCAGATTTATAGAAGAAGAACTGATTAGTACATTTCTATAGTATTTATCATTAGGTCCTAACCATCGTGTAATATTGCTAGATGAAGTTGCAGTAATATTCATAATTGTACAAGGTTGATTGGCAGGGCATATGAGAGAGTCTTGTTGACGAGTCTTTGATTGATTTCTCCATGTCCAGTGCCAGTGTATCTCAGTTCCTGTAGGATCACTGGTGCGATGTAAAGTGATTCCAGGAGTCCAGGACATCGCAGGTATGGTCAAACACAGCAATCCACTGAGAATTTTGAGTATCTAATTACGTAAAAACAATTGGTTAGTGGGAACAACTTCAGAACATTCTTGTCCTGGTATCATTATGATCACAGCATTATTATCTCCCTGTGCAATAACTTCTGCAGGTTGGGGCTTATCTCCATCATGTCTTTTAAACCAAACTTTAGCTCCAGGGACGAAATCAGTTGATCCAAAACCTCCCAGTCGGCTAGTGACTGGAGGTGGTGTTTCTAATAAAACCCATTCTTTAGTAGTAGCACAGGGAATAATAATAATTTGAGCAATGCGCATGCCAGGAATAAAATGCAGGGTCTCTTTTCCTGCATTATGCATTATAATATTAATTTCTCCTCTATAGTCTGAATCAATGACACCAGCCATTATTTGAATTCCCTTCATAGCCAGACTAGATCGAGGAGCAATCTGTCCATAGTATCCATTTGGAATTTTAATTCCAATTCCTGTGCGACATTTTAAGATCATTCTCGGATCAATCCAGATTTCATCAAGAGTATGTAAATCATGACCAGCGGAACCTACTGTCCCTCGAAAGGGCATAATAGCTTTTTCATGTACTTTCCACCATTGGATTTCCTGAAAGGTATAAATTTTCCTAATCTGCAAATTAGGGGTCATCATCCTCATTAAAGGAGTAATCCCCGGTCCTATTGATCTATTATTTAACTGTTGTAGGGCCAGGAATAAGTTGTCTTTCCAATTGGCATATGAGTTATTACCTAGTTTTCTTAATTTTTCTTTTAATAAACCATTCATTCTTTCTATTAAACCTGCAGCCTGGGGATAATAAGGTATATGATATATCCATTCAATATTATTTTCTTTTATATAATGTTGAATTTCTTTTCCCTTAAAATGAGATCCATTGTCACTTTGGATTTGTATAGGGACTCCATAATATAAGGTTATAATTTCCAAAGTCTTAATAGTGTTCTTTTGTACAGCTCTCCGGTATGCACAGGCAACCAGGACCCCCGAATAAGTATCTACACAGGAACAAATATATTGGCAACCTCGTGACTGTGGTAGAGGTCCAATATAGTCAATCTGCCATATTTGGGCAGGGGCTTGCCCTCGATGAAGTTCCCCTGTGATTATACGGGGAAGGGCCCGTTCCTTGTCTAATTGGCACGTAGGGCACCGTTCTAAAACTTCCCTCAATTCAGATATCGGGGTGGAAATACCTCGGTCCTGTGCCCACCTGTGCATAGCGTGAGTACTTGCATGCCCGGTTTTGGTGTGGATCCATTTGGCTAATCCGTCAGTGGGAGGGGGATAGGTCACTTCAGCTATAGTTGCCAGGTGGTCTGCTTCTGCGTTGTACTTACGATCAGTTGAATTCACAGTGCTGTGTGCATCTACATGAAAAACAGAGACGTTAGTACATTGAATAATCTGCCATATTTCTTCCCATAAAGGCTGGCCCCATAAGGTTTTTCCATGGATTTTCCATCCTTCTTTAGCCCATCGAGGTATCCATGTGGCCAGCCCATTAGCAATAGCCCAGGAGTCTGTAAAGATGTGACACTCTCCTCCTTTTTCATGCTTTAGAGCTTGGTATACAGCTTGGAGCTCAGCAAATTGGCTACTGGCTCCTTCTCCTTGAGTTTCCAACACCATAGTGGTGCAGGGATTATAAGCAACAGCTTTCCAATACCTTTTGTGCCCTATAAATTTGGCAGAGCCATCTGTAAACCAGGCATGTTCTTTCTGTAGAGGTGTCAATTGGTCATATCCTTCATTAAAACTTACAGGGGACATATTTTCCTCCCTCATAGCAAATGGGGCCTCTATATCAGTTCCTTCAGCATCTGCTATTTGTTCATGCAAAGTTAGGAGTCCAGTAGGCCCTGGCTTCGCTCTATTTTGAATGTACCATTTCCATTTAATAATACTGCTTTCCTGAGCATGTCCAATTTTATGGGAAGCAGGATCATTCATAATCCATTGCATAATGGGAATCTTGGGGCGCAATAAAACCTCATGTCCCACAGTCAATTGCTCCGTCTCTACTAAAGCCCAATATGCAGCTAATAACTGTTGCTCAAAAGGAGTATAATGTTCACCTGCCTCTGGCAGTTTTCTAGCCCAGAATCCCAATGGAATTCTTTTTGAATCCTGTTTTTGCCATAGACTCCAGTTAGCATAATTGTCTTCTACTGATACCATTAATTCAATAGGGCCATCTCGAATAGGCCACAGGTCTAGGGCAGCCTGTATAGCTGCCTTTGCTTGCTCGAAAGCTCGTTGCTGCTCTTGCCCCCATTCAAATTCATATTTTTTCCTAGTTATTTTATATAAAGGCCGCAAAATTTGTCCTAAGTGGGGAATATGATTCCTCCAATATCCAAACAATCCTATAAATTTTTGGGTCTCCTTTTTATTTCGAGGAACAGCAAAGTCAAGTACCTTTTGCTTAGCTTTGGGTAAAATATTTCTAGTCCCTTGATTCCAATGTATTCCCAGGAATTGTACTTCCTGAGCTGGTCCCTGAACTTTTTTAGGGTTAATTTCCCATCCTTTATTTTTCAACAATTGTATAATCTTTTCTAGATGTTGACTAACCTTTTCTTGAGAAGTGGATTGAATCAGGATATCATCAATATAATGAGTAATCATAGTATCTGCATCAGGGATATATTCATCTAAATGTTCCGCTACCGCTCGGTGACATATTGTGGGACTGTGTTTATACCCTTGCGGTAAGCGAGTAAAAGTATATTGGCGTCCTTGCCAAGTAAAGGCAAAATGGGGCCAATGTGTTTCAGGAATAGGTATGGTAAAGAAAGCATTAGCAATGTCTATGACAGCGTACCAGGTTCCAAGGTGACGTTGGACACGTTCCACTAAAGTAACCGTGTCAGGAACTGCTGCCGTCAGGGGAGGAACCACTTTATTCAATTCCCTGTAATCTACAGTCATTCTCCATGACCCATCAGATTTCCTGACGGGCCATATAGGATTATTCCACTCAGTAGTAATAGGTATCATTACTCCCGTATTTACATAATCTTTAATAGTTTGTGTAATCTCTTCATGTCCTCCCGGAATACGATATTGCTTACAAGTAATGACTCTAGACGGGTTGGGCAATTGCACAGGAGGTTGGTGCAGTTTCCCAACAACTACATCACGAACCTGGAACGTTCGTACTGCAAAATGATAGTTTCCATCAGCCAAGTTTAAGGACATGCCTCGAAGAATATCAATCCCAATTATGTATTCTGGAATGGGGACAATAACTACTGAGTACTCTCTCCGGGGCAAATTCCCAATTTGGATCATTAATTTTACTTGTTTAGCTTGTATTTCATTCCCTCCTAATCCCGTGATGGTGATAGGGATTCCTTTAAATTTAGTGGGGTTACCATATATTAAGGAGGCCTCCGCCCCAGTATCTACTAATGCCCTAACTTTAGTTTGTGATCCATTTTTCCAATAAATAGTAAGAGGGACGTGAGGACGTAAATCGGTCCTAGTGACTGCATTTACTTGTAGATCACGTGGGGCTTGGCCTGATTCCTATTTTAAACGAGCCAGGTCATCAAGAGGATAGAAGGGTCCCGATCCATCTTCGGGGGGAGCAGATGGGGTTGTAAATGGATTGGAAGATTGGTCATTTCCCACAGTCACCTTTCTAGCATTCTTTATTTTATCTTTATATATCTGCCACATATCTTTAGTGGGTATCCCATCTAATTTCTCTACCGCCACTCCTGCTTTCAAAAGAGCTTGAAACATTTCCCTACGAGGGATTCGGTTAGGATTCACACTTCTCTGGCCCTCCGGATGACTTCTATTACTCTGTGGGTTGTCATTACTAGCCCATTCCCCCATATCTCCTAGTTCAGCCATTTTTTCTAATACTGCTTCAATAGCAGAGCCTGTTTCTGCTAGCAACAAGGTCATCATTAAATGTTTGTAAGCAGGTGGGGCAGTGCGCACAATTAAATTGCGCTGGGTAGCATTTAAGGGGCCAGCTAGATAGCTGTCAGCCGCTCCCATCATGATAGCAGTTTTCATAGCTTCGCCTTTAAGACGAAACATCCCATCTTTTAAAGTATACCATAGGCGGGTTTCAGTGGGCCAGGAGGCATCAGTGGGATATTGGGCAATACATCCTCTTGTTGCTAAATCTAGCAAAGTAGTTAACGTCCCATCAGGGCCAGCATGTCTATGGTCTCGGATGGCAGTTTGTACAAACGGATTTGTAGATACTGTGATAAATTTCTGGGCATCTACATGATCTACGCTAATTCCTCCCGCTCCAGTATCAGCCATCCGAACCATCCAATTTAAGAGGGACTCTCCAGGTTTCTGAGAAAATTTGGTTAAAATGTCGGTAATTTCTTGCTGAGAGTAATCTTCATTAATTACGGTAAATTCCCGATTATCCCCCCTAACTTTCTCCTGGCGGCGCTGCAGGGGCTTTGCTTGCAATGGCTTAGTTTTTGCTTGGGGAGGAGACTTTTCCTGGTCATATTTATGAGCTTCTTCTTCTAACTCTCCCCAATCTATGTCATCATCAGTGTCATCCCAAATGTCTCCATCCCAGGTGTCGGGGTCCCAATTAACTCCTGCAGTAGCAATGACAGCATGGACTTTACGAGGATTTACTCGGCCCCGACGCTTTTTATATTTATATTGGGCACACCGGACAGCCGCCTTTTCGGCTACTGATTGATATCCTCGGGCTTGGTCACCCAGTATAAGATTCTGACACTGTAACATGGCTAACTTACTTTGCATATCAACATTCTCTTTCTCTAAAGCACACTTTTCTTGTGTTAATGCATCCACCCGCTGACACATGCGGCGATATGCAGCAAGTAATATCCATCCTCGGCGGGAGACTGCCGCCAACTCTCCCTCCTTTCCCACTGGGACTGACTTTAAAACCTCTAATAACAGTGGAGGATCAGCTTTCTGAAGCTTTCCATCCCAATTTTCACTCAATCCCGTTCCTAATGCCCATTCTCTAGCTAGGGAGGAAAACTGAGGATCCTCCCAGCCAGGAATATCACAAGTAACACAAAAAATTTCAGTTTTCTTTCGAAAGAGGGGCATCGCTGCGTTCCCCAGCGGATCCTGTTCGTGACGCCAATTTGTCTAGCAAACAAAAATTATTGCTAAAGCTGTGCACAGTCTTAATTTATCTGGTTCGATCCGCTGAAAGAACGTCCACGAGCCGTAGTAGAAAGTGAAAGTAAATTTATTAAGGAGTGAGAGGAGTTACAAATATAGGAAAAACAGAATAGAAAAGCAGGGAAGTCCCCTTTCTATTAAGGGGACTTTACCCAAGAATTACCGCTAGGCTGGCTGGGTTCATCACCAAGGCATTGAGAAGGAAAATCATCATCAATGCAGCATGGGTCAGTTTCTGCTGGCTGGCTGGATCATCACCAAGGCATTGAGAAAGGAAATCATCATCAATGCAGCATGGGTCGGCTTCTGCCCAACACCTCTAGGCTGGCTGATTTTATCATCACCAAGGCATTGAGAAAGGGAATCATCATCAATGCAGCATGGGTCGTTTTCTACTCCGTCCCAAGATCTCCCCCGACTTCCCTGGATGGCGTTTTTAAGGCTGTTTCACACAAAAGTGGCTCTCTGCCAATACATTCGGCATGTTGTCTTATTCCCGTGTGACTAGCCTCCTTTGCACCCGGATCCTGGCCAAAGATACCGGGTGCAAAGTGGGCCACACTTCTTATCTTAAATAAACACTTCTCCGTTCTCCTTGAGAGCACTGGCCAGGTGCCCAGAAAGAGAAAGGGAGTCTTAGGTCATGCCAGTATACAAGCAGGGTTTGAGCCTTAACTCAAGCCTTTCCAGATCTTTTTAAACAAAAGATTCTTCTCTTACACTCTCACACAGGGACTCACCCTGGGACGGTGCGGTGTAACCCTGACCGTCACGCGTGGACTCACCCTGGGACGGTGCGGTGTAACCCTGTCCGTCACGCGTGGACTCACCCTGGGACGGTGCGGTGTAACCCTGCCC
>JAQQAC010026072.1:2448717-2469475 GCA_029783875.1 Phataginus tricuspis
CTGCCCGTCACGCGTGGACTCACCCTGGGACGGTGCGGTGTAACTCTGCCCGTCACACATGGACTCACCCTGGGATGGTGCTGTGTAACACAGAATTTTAGTGTCTTCCTGGTCCCTTCGTTTCTTTGATAAAGAGCTTGAGACCTTACTCATCCCATCAGTAAAAAGATCTGTCGCCTCGAGGGGGCAGCATGAAGTCATAGCCGTGGAAGATCATGTTAGCAAGAGCAGTATCATTTCAGTGTTTTTTAAGAGTCCTAGTGCTCAGATTTGTGGAGTAGCACATTGTGAGAACTGAGAAAGGCATCACCCTACACGTGATGTTTTTGTTCACAGTTCACTGTAAGAGAGAGTTGGTGTGTATTGATTATCTAGGTTTATGCTTGAGAGGAGGAAAACTGTCAGTAGTTAAGAAAATGAGGGAATGTGAGACCAGAAAGAGCCTTGGACATTACCTGGTCCCACACCCTCATTTTTAAGAGTTGAAGTAAGTTTCCCACACTCACAAAGATCTTTTCTTTACCAGTGATTTTTACTATTTTCTTAATTCTGTTCTTAAAATATCTGTACATTTAAATGTATAGTCTCTTTTATATCACATTTAAAGTAGATCTTACTCTCTGGATGTACCTCTCTTTACTTGCCTCCTCTTGGGAACGCTCCTTCCCGTGCCCCCAGGGAGGCCTGAGTGTCGTGTTGCCTGTCTCGGCACGAGCCCCTTGGCCTGCATCCGTCCCTCTGGGCGGGGGCCTTTCCGAGTGTGTAGCTGGAACCGAACGCAGCGATTCATTGCTTCTTAGTAAGACAATTACTTTAAGAAGAATAGGTTATTACTTTGTAGTTTTTCTAACTACATTGAATTTTTAACTCATTAAATTTCTAACTACAGATTGAAATGTGTAAATTTTAGTCTTATTCTAAAGTTTTTAAAGTTTAATATTAAGAAAGTAAAGGTTTAACAGCCTCATATCCCAACTCTTATATCAGAAAATGTTAGTAGTATAATTTAGAATTTTCAGCCATAATTCACTCTTGAAAAGGTGATAAAGGGCTGTAAGATTATAATTTCTTATTTTAACGAAAAGAGCAATATCTTTTCCAAAAATAAAACTGCCACATGAACTAGCACTTTTAGTTAGTTTCACATTACAAAAGAAATCACAGATTTATTTCACACCCTGTGCTTGGCGCGCACTACCGCAATGTGCCTTTTCTGCTTTGATTTTTTTAACTGTAATATGAAAAGTAGCCCCTCATCCATAGAGCAATAATGTACAATATTCCTCAAGAGTGATCATTCCAAAAACATGACTTGGAAACCTACATTTACATTTACATATAATTCACAGTAAACAACATTAAGAAAAAAGTAAACTTGTTCACATCCTAAAAGTAATATATTTTGCCTTCTCATGTAGAAGATCTAATTCTTAAAATGTAATTTAATGGTACTTTGAAAAGCATACAGTACAATATAAACAGTTGACTTAAAAATTTGTTTTGTTGGACAAAAGTGTTTTTTAAATACAGGAGGAAACCTAAAAAGTATTAACTCCTAATAAGGTCAAAGAAAATATGAGTCTTGGAATTTCTCACTTGGTACATTCTATAAATACTTCCTTTTTGTTTCACTGATACATTTAGCAGTATTTAATAACTTCCATTGTCTTTTGTTTCCATTTTATTGTAAAAGTTTTCAAACATATATTAAACTAGAGCCAGTAAGTATCCATCACCTAGCTTCACATATCACCATTTTGCCTTCTAGTTTCATCTGTTCCTATACCATCATTTTTTTCCTGGAGTACTTAAAAATAAATCCCATTATTTAATTTCACCAATAAACACGATTCTCGAATAGTTAAGTACTTTTAAATGTCTATATCTGTAGATATAGATAGATAGATCTCCACAGTACCAAATCACAGCTAAAAAAAGTAGTACTTCTTAATATTTGACATCCAATTCATGTTCAGTGTTCCCTAGTTGTCTTAAAAGATTTTTAAAACAGCTTTCAAGTTCGGATCGACAAGTTTTCTACACATTGCATTTGGTTAATATGTCTTTTATTCATTCTTAATTTAGCAGCTTAGATTAACTCCAGTCATCTTTGCTACATCCCTTATTAACATTGGGCTTAAAATAAACTGTGATTCCGAGTTATCGAGTTTTCTGAGTGACACCAGTAAGGGTACACAGTGGGGGAAAAACACCAAAAACCAATGAGATAACAATTTGTTAGCACTCACAGGAATGAAATAAGTTTAGTTTACAAATATATGCCAAGATAGTCAATAAAACACCTAATTTAAATGATAGTCATGTAGAGAACCAAAAGATTCATTGTGAGGAAATTGAAAAGTGAAAAATTTACCCTTTAATTAAAATTCTGGGACACACATATTTGGCTGAAATCAATCCTTTAGTTATTCCCACTTACTAGAATTTCACGGATTTTTAATAATTTCATTTCAAGGAAGCAGTTTAAGCAATTTTTTGATAGACTGATTCTAATTTTATTTTCCCTTTCTTTCTCTCTGACTCTCTTTTTTTTTTCTGTCTGCTTTCTCACCGTCAGTTTTTTATAGCTTTAAGAATTCACAGTTGAATGATTGTCAGATCCATGTTTCCACCATTAACTTTCGTTGATAGACATTTGTAGTTGATCTTCACTGTCCCCACAGTGAACTCATCGTCTTTCTTCTAAAACATGGTTTCCCTTCTGGACTTCTCTGTTAGCATGATAATAATAGCAACAGTTGCCATCTGTTGAGAATCTAGAGGTAAGCTCTTTATGTATAGTTTCTCTAGTCCTCCCACCATCCCTGATGTTAGATTTTACCACTTACACTTTATAGATCAGGGGGTCACATAGTTAAAAGGCGGACTGAGAATCTGAGTCCTGACTGGTGAAGCTAGAAAGTCCACATCCTGTCCCGACACCTGTGCTCCCCTAGAATGCAGGTTTTTCATGCATGTACATGTTTTCTCACTAACAATATTGTAAGACTTAAGGGTGGGACCATCACAGCTCAAAAGTGGACTTTTTTTCATAGACCTTAGTTCTTAGGTACAGAACTCAGAAGTTCTTATGAACACATTCTAAGAATATTTTATTTCAGCATTTTATTCTTTTCTTTTTTTCATGTTTATACAATAGCCTTATATGTGTTTTGTCTGCTTTTTTAAATTATTTAATGTGAGATTTTCATAAATTTTAATGTTTGCCCAGTGATTTCCAGTATTACCTCATAAATGAACAAATATATTTAATATTCTCCCAAAGTTTAAATAAATTTATTGCCTTTTAAACAATTCTTCGAAAATGGTGTGCTACCATTTCTATGAAACTTTTAATATTTTTCCCTTTGTGATAGTGATAAGAATGAAATCTGAGTTAAGGTTCAGAGAAAATGTATTGCCTCAAATTGCTTTAAGCTACTTTATAATTACTTTCTTAAGTGTTTTTCAGAAAGAAAGGGATGGTATATAGAAGGAAGAAAATATAGCTTATATTTAAAAGACTCAGGCCTGCAATGAGAATCCCTTTGCTGGTATTCTCCATCAAAAGCAGTAACTGAGCAACTTTAACAACTAACATTGTCAGTTAAAACAGCTTACCACAAAATAAGGTATATGACATTCTACTTATATGGTTACTTCATTTTTAACATCTGAAATTTCCTTTGCTTTTTACTCTATATTGTTTTACATTATATTCATCTAAAAATCTAAAGGAAATACTATGCAAAGAAATAAAATTTGCAGTTGGTTTATTCTTGTGAATAATATATGTAAGTAAATCAAATGATACATCTATAGTAGACTTATTTATCATTTTAATCCATAATTGTGTGTTCCTCCTAATTTTATTAACATAAAACATCATCATTCTAAATAATGTATGTTCTGTAACAATAACAGTGTGATCTTGCTTCTGGTTCATATGAAATAAAAGAATATGACTTCTTAAGTATTTTAATTAAAAGTTTTTAAAAATAATTTTAAAAGATAATTAAAACTATAAATGTAAATTTCATATATTAGAAGTGAATAGCTATCAGTGTAATCAAACTTACGAGCCTATTCTACGAAAAATATTAATGTTTTTCAGTTGTGTCACCAACTGAGCGGTTGAGTTTTTTCCTAGAACCCTTGCATGACGCCTCCCGCGGCCGCGCAGGGGCAGAGCCGGCCTCACGGCTCTCAGCCTCTTCCGTTCAGCGCGTCTAGTCAGCACGGGGATCCACTGCGAAAACCTGGGCACAACTTCATGTGTCTCTGGCAGTCTTGTAAAAAGTAAATGGCACTTTTATTTGGTATACATAAATGCTCTTTGTTCTAGAATGCTTTTATATTTAAATTTCTGTCACCTACAGGCTTATGAAAATGTTCTTTCATTTCAAAACCACTAACTTTCAGCAAAACTATTTTATGTTACAAGTGATATTTATGTAGATCCAGTGGCACCGAAGCTAAGATATTTCTGTAGTGGTGGAAAGAGCTTCATTGCCTAATGGTAGGACATTAGAGAATGTGTTTCAATATTAATTTTTAACAAAATAAAATCTACTAAGAATTTGACTTTATATTTGGCCATGAGAAGAGGTTTTTTAAAAGACTTGAAGACAGTAGCAGCTGTAGAATTTCTGCATAGAAGCTTAAAGGTAATAATAATCTGTTAGGAAGAATGACTTGTCTTAAATTTGAGCTTGGGATGGACACCCCGTGCAAATTATTTTTAAAGCCATATCACCTCACAATTTAATGACTAAGATAAGCAGTGAGTAGAACTGAACTTCTTAAATAAGGCTTTCTTATACTGGATGGAAAATGAAAATAATGTTATTTAAAATAAAACCTTAGTCCCTTTAATATCACTCAGCAAAGGCCCTTTGCTCTGTGACTTTTTAGAGCTCTAGGGCCAAGGCATTTTCTCAATAGACATGCTATCTTCCTTTCGAGGTCAAAGATCCCACTTCACCTCTTCTGACTCTCCTCACTCAGTAAACATGTACTTGCTCTTCATAGCTTTCATGATACAAACACTGTTTTTCACTGTGAACTTCATGGACCTGTTGTAGGATGTGGCTATTGGTGTAGCCTAGGGATTATTAATAGTATGCAGAATTGCTTTGAACAGTGTTAACCAAACTTTGCATCTCAACCCAGTAGTGGGGTCATGAAACCATTTTAGCAGGTCATTTGCCAGTGGTTTTTTGCTTGTTTTTCTTTTGAGTGAAAAAAATGAATAAAATGTATAAGCTTCCATTATGATAGTAGAGGTAAGTACTGTTTCCAATTAGGAAGGTGTATATAATATATGCACGTTTCCTGGAATGTAGTGTGAAGTCTGTGTCAGAAAGCTTGCCTAGAAAGCAAGGCTTTAGGTTGTCTCTGATTATTTCTTTTTTTTTTTAATTATTTGACCATTTCTTTTTATTTTAGTTTCTGTTGTAAGTTATTTTGAAACTTTCTTCACCGATGTCAATTCTGTCCTTTCCTTTTTTTTTTAAGGTTATGATTTTTTTTTTGTTTAATAATGCTGTTGGTTGGCTAAAATGTTTGAGAATAGGCTGCCTTAGATGATGTTTTTAGAGTATTTCAAGAAAAAAAAATTGCTGAAAGACAAAGAACTGAAGTGCTCAGCATAGCCTCCCATCTTGCTAGTAGGGTCGGTGTTAGGGAATTTGATGATGTCCCTTTTCAAGTCTGAGTAACACTGACTCAACAGGGCTTCTCAGGGCCTGCCATTTTTTAAAGCCATTTTTAGACACTGCATTGCTAATAAGTTCATTTTGATTCTGCAAATAATTGTTGATATACTCTAACAAGGTGTGTTTGCTAGGAGCTAGTAATACAAACTTCACTTTCAGCTCTTGGGGACAGATCCATAAAACAAATTACAGTACAAATAAGTGCTGTAAAAAGGTAGTTTCATGGTGTAATTGGCAGCACATCAGACAGTTAATATAATGCTGAGATGATTGGAAAAGTTTGACAATATTACTTTCAAATTGGGTTTTGAAGAATGAGTAGGAGTTTATCATGCAAAAATAATTCCAGTCAGAATAACAAGTACAGGGAATTGCAGAAGGAGCTAATATGCCCGGGGAACTATGAGGAGCTTAGAATGCCAAGAGCATAAGGACATGAAGAGAGTAATGATTGTTTTTATTTTTAGTATTTGTTATAAAAAACTTAGTGAATTTAAACATATTTGGGGTAATTCAATCTTTTGTGCATAGCTGATTTTATTTTTTGCCTTAGGTAGTATTTGGTTGGTCTTCTTTCTTTGCTGTGATTTTATTTTGTCTGATGACATCTATTTAGCCTTAGGAGTACTTCCATCTAGAGCAGTCTGTTTAAAATACCCTATAGAGGTGGTTTGTGGGAGGTAAATTCCCTCAACTTTTGCTTATCTGGGAATTGTTTAATCCCTCCTTCAAATTTAACTGATAATCTTGCTGGATACAGTATTCTTGGTTTGAGGCCCTTCTGTTTCATTGCATTAAATATATCATGCCATTCTCTTTTGGCCTGTAAGGTTTCTTCTGAGAAGTCTGATGATAGCCTGATGGGTTTTCCTTTGTAGGTGATCTTTTTTCTCTCTCTGGCTGCTTTTAATACTCTGTCCTTGTCTTTGATCTTTGCCATTTTAATTATTATATGTCTTAGTATTGCCCTCCTTGGGTCCCTTGTGTTGGGAGATCTGTGGGCATCCATTGCCTGAGAGACTATTTCCTTCCCCAGCTTGGGGAAGTTTTCATCAATTATTTCTTCAATCCCTTTTTCTCTCTTCTTCTTCTTCTGGTACCCCTGTAATGTTAATATTGTTCCGTTTGGATTGGTCACACAGTTCTCTTAATATTCTTTCATTCCTAGAGCTCCTTTTATCTCTCTCTGCCTCAACTTCTCTGTATTCCTGTTCTCTGATTTCTATTCCATTAACAGTCTCTTGCACCTCATCCAGTCTGCTCTTAAATCCTTCCATTGTTTGTTTCATTTCTGTTAACTTCCTCTGGAATTCATCACTTAGCTCTTGCATATTTCTCTGCAGCTCCAGCAGGATGGTTATGACTTTTATTTTGAATTCTTTTTCAGGAAGATTGGCTATATCAGTCTCACCAGGCCCTCTCTCTGGCGTTTGAGTGATTTTGGACTGGACCAGGTTCTTCTGCCTTTTCATGGTGATAGAAATGATCACTACCAAGTGGTGTGTGTGTCAGCTGGGAGAACAAAGTCCCTTCCTGCTTGCTGGTCACCTTGCCCTTCTCCACTGCCTGTGCTGGTTAACCACTCACAGGGAGCAGCCTCTGGGTTGATCCCCTGAGCTGCCGTGGGTGGGGAGGCCCTCGGGATGGCCTAGGGCATTGTGGGGGTTCACAGGCACATGGCATGTGTTCTCCTGCAAGAACAGCGTCCCTTCATGCCTTCCGGACTTTGCGCCGGCTTCTTCTGCCTGTGCCAGGAAGCTGCATTCACGAGTTAGCCTCTGGGTCTGGCCCAGTTAGCTGCGTGCTGGGAGAAGACTCTGTGTGGTTGCTGTGGGCGGGGCTGTTCCCCGGCTGGTTCCCAGCAATGGCGGGTCAGCTGGTTTGCTTGCAGTGCTGGCGGTGGGCGGGGAATGAATGTCAAGCTGCTTATCGCCATGAGGGGCTTCGGAGCTGCATTGCCACCCAGCAGGTTAGGGCGCCTGAAGTTCCTTAAAGTTCCCAGCCTCCTGGGCTGAGTGTGCCAGGATGATTTTGTCCACCTGTTAAACCCTTGTCCCTTTAAGACTTTTAAAGTGCCTGCTTTTCTTTTGTCCCAGGTCAGCTGGCTGTGGGAACCTGTTCATAGTCTGTCTCGGATTTTACTTTTTCGTTTCTCTAATATCCAGTACACCATGCGATGTGTGTCTGTGCTCCCGGTGCAGATTCCTAGGGCTGGGTAATTAGGAGTCCTGTGCTTCCACTCCCTCCCCACTCTGACTCCTTTCCTCCCGCTGGTGAGCTGGGGTTGGGGAGTGCTCAGGTCCCGCCGGATCACGGCTTTGTATCCTACCCTTTTCGTGAGATGCTGAGTTTTCACAGATGTAGATGTAGCCTGGCTGTTGTACTAGATCTTCTGGTCTCTCTTTTAGGGATAGTTGTATTGCTGTATTTTCCAAAATATATATGGTTTTGGGAGGAGATTTCTGCCGCCCTGCTCACGCTGCCATCTTGAGAAAAATCCCATTACTCTTCTTAAATGTAATTTATTAGTATGGTAACCTTTCTGTATATTTAACAAACACACACACACACACACATATCTGTACTTTGTAGATTTTTTTTTTTGCTTCATTGGATAAAATGGTGCCATACTTCAGTATGGTTCTGTAACTTGTGTTTCTAATTTACTAAGTAACGAGCTTTTCATTGACACAGATCAAATGTAACATTAAGACTACATGGGAGCTTAGTAAATGATAAACTTTACATTTCAAAATAGTAAAGGATGGCTGTGAGTCAGCCACCCATTCTGAGAACAAATTTCCATCTACACCACTTGCAAACATAAATTCCAGGTAGAATAAATAGTTAAACTGAAGTATCTTAGAAGGACATAAAAATAGATTTTTCCTTAGGAGAGGGAGGGCATTCTTAAGGTTTTGATGCTTAGGTAACTTTCGTAAAGGAATGTTTGACACTGGAGGGGGCGATAGGGCACTGCTGCGCAGAGCGGCAGGGCGGCGCCCTCTCGGCGGTGCAAGCAGGGGACATCCAGGAGCCAAGTCAGCTGCCACACCGGAGACCTTTGCGATTCTGTGAGAAAATGGATTCCAAAGCTAGATTTCTGTGCCCAAGATATTCAAGTTTGAGGGCAAAATAATGTTTTCAAGCTTGCAGGCATTCAGATGAACACTTATAAATTTATCTAAAAGAATTCCTAAAGGTTTTATTCCAGCGAAATAGAAGGTGAATTTAAGAATAAAAGAATTGTCAGGTCTGCCAAAACAAAATAAAAAACAGGGAAATCTGTGTAATTGTACGTTACACTGTTAATTTTTTGAAATGAAAACACTCCAACAATTTCAGCAGGAAAAGCGCCAAGGCTTAAGTGGAGAGTTACAGCTAATTCTCTTGCTAGTGAGCTGGTGTGTGGGAGCAGGATACAGAAATATGGGCTCACTCATTGTCTATTAAGTACTAGGGGTTTACATGTTAAAAATATAGCAAAGGTAAGAACCAGCAATGCCATTCCTAAGAATCCAGGAGAAGAGAAGAGAAAACACACCCCACAGGCTGTACACAAAGATGCTCACTATAGTCTTAGTCATATTAGTCAAAAACGGGAAACCCAAAGCTCCGTCAGCTGGTGAGTGGGAAACCAGTGTATGGGCTATTCAGGCACAAGCCAACTATGGATGCGGAGACTGAGCAAAAGGAAATGGAAATTAAGAAAAAGGAACCAACTGCTGATAAACACAATACAGATTTCAAAAACATACTGAATGAAAGAAACCAGACACAACAAATGACATACTACATGATTCTATTTATGTGAAATTCTAGAGATGATAAAACTATAGTGACAAAGCACATCAGTGCCCAGGGGCTGGTGGTCGGACTGAAAAGGACAGGAGGGAATTTTTTGGAGTAATGGAAATAGTCTATATTTAATCATTGTTAAACAGCTCTACGTTTGCAAAAACTCATTGAAGTTCGAAGAGTACACTTAATGGGTGAATTTTATTAATATGTAACATATCTCAAAACGACATACCTATAAAAACAATGATACCCACTAAAAGTATAAAAATAGAGTAACTCCAACCACTGTAGGGCAGTGGGGGGGTAGGATGGGGTCTTCACAGTAGCCACCCACACTGAGAGAGCCGCCTGCAGAGCCCCACCAGTTCCCGCTCCAGCTGCTGCGTCTTCCCAGCACAAGTGCCAGATACGAAGGAGAGATCTCCCAGGGATGCCAGCGCCCAGGGGATGCCAGCGCCCAGGCCTCAGGCGGCCCCAGCTGACCCTGAGTGGAGCAGATTCTCAGGCCTGACTCACTTGCCTTTTCATCAGTGTTTCGGAAGCAGAGCAGTTTCGTGCCCGGGTGAACCTGCCCAGATAGAGCCCTTCATTCATGTATACATGGCTTCTAGTGAAACTACGTTAAGACCTAACTCACTTGATACATAAGGAAGAACTTAGAAAATTAAGACAATCCTTTTTCTCTATCAAGTCCTAGAATTAAAACTATTGAAATAAACTATTATCTCATTGGCAACTCAGAAAAATTAACCTCAAGATTCAGAGGTCACTGGGCATCATATCAGTTTCATATTTTGAAATATTTATTGTCTCTACATGGCTCCCCAGGACCGAAACCTGGCTCAGTTTCTACCTGCTCACTGTACACCACATACGGCCACGCTGAGAGGTAATGTCTGCAATTCCTACCGTTACTATCACTTAAAGACTGTTCTTTTTCTACCTTACTTTGAAGCTCAGAGCATCCAGCTAGACTGGTGGTTCTCAACCAGGGGCAGTTTTGTACCGCTCCCACCTCCCCCCACTGCCAGAACCCTCCCCCTGCTCCTTCCCCCGTCTCCCCCCCGCCCCCCGGGACATTGCAGTCTGGGACAGTTTTAGTTACAATTGGGGGCAGGGGCTACTGCTGGCATCTAGTGCTTAGAGGCCAGAGATGCTAAAATGCTAAACAACCTACAAAACCCAGGAAAAGCCCTGCACGAAGCCCCGCCCCCATCACAAATAATTCTCCAGCCCAAACTGTCAACAGTGCTGAGGTTGAGAGGCCCTCAACTAGTTAGTGTCTCCTCTGTCCCGGTTAAGGCCACCTAATGATCTCTCAGGCGCTCCCTCACCTCTCATTGCAATGTCTCCACCCCTTAGTTCCGGAACTGACTCCTAGGCCCCACGTGGACTGCGTCACCGCCAAGAACTGCCCCACTCCTGAAATCCTGCGGCTTTATGGTACGATTCTCATTACAACTACTCTCCCACCAGCGTGCTTTCTCCCTTGCTAGATCTTTATTTGTTCTTTGACGTCACCTTGACCTCTAGTTTTATGAACTGCTCCCTTTTCCCCCAAATGTGACCTTCTAGACCAGCACTAGAAATAGAAATATATTGTAAGCTGCATATGTAATTTAAATTATTCTAGTAGCTATGGTTTAAAAAATAACATTGCAGTTGCACTTAATTTTCATAACGTATTTCACTTAACTCAGTATATTCAAAATGTCAGTTCAGCATTAATGAATATACAAAATAATTGATGGAACATTTTACATTTTTTTGTACAAAGTCTTTGAAATCCCGTGTATTCTATTTAATTAATTAATTTATTCATTTATTAACGTATTATTCCTCGTATTTTAGTTATGGCACATTGCTATGCACACTAACCACTTTGCAAGCGCTCAACAGCCACACTTGTCATTGAAGCTAGTTTCTTTCCACCACCCATGACCTGTTGATGGGCCCTCTTCAGACTCAGTAACTCCATCAGCTTTTGACGTGATTTCTTACTGCAACACATCTCTAACATTGGAATGTAGTGGTTATGAGTCAGGCTCTGGAGCCATACTGCCTGGGTTCTAGTTCTAGTTCTAGCACTTATTAGCTGTGGGACCTGAGGTAAATAACCTACCCTCTCTGTGCATCAGAGATAATAATTGTACCTACCTCTAGGGTTGTTTTGCAGTTTAAATGAGTTAATAGAGAACACTTATCTAGTCCTTTTCGAAACGCTTTACATGTACCAACCATTACCTAAAACAGTGCCTAGCCCCTAGTAAGTGTATGTGTTATCTATACTAATAGCACTTTACCATTTCCAATCACTGCCCAGATCAGAGGCTCCCCTGGCTGGGATCACGGCTTGGCAACAGCCGCAGAGATATGGAGTAGATCTGTTCTCCATGCTTTCCTCCCCATCCTCCCCAGCGTATGCCTGCTGATTGTTATGGATGGAATTATGTCACCCTGAGAAGATATACTGGAGTTTTAACCGCCAGGACCTTATAGGGCAATAGGGTCCTTGCAGATGTGATTAAGATGCGGTCATACTGGTTTAGGGTTGGCCTCTAATGCAACGTGACTGACGAGATCACGTGCAGACACGCAAAAAAAAAAAAAAAGCCCCAGGACTCTACAAGTCAAAGCGACGAACAGGGCCCCCTTGGCCCTCAGAACTCATCCTGCTGACACTTTATTCTGGGCTTCTCGTCTCCAGAACTGGGAGACCTTCCATTTCTGTTTATTAGGGCCCCCTCCCCGTGCCGTTTGTGGTCCTTCGTTATAGCAGCCCTACCAGACTAACCCACCGGAGGGAGGAAGGAGTCTGGCGGGAGACGGCGGCGCACGCCGGAAGGACGGGCACCACCCGCGCACGCTGGGAGCCAGCGAGAGACGGGACCCCTACGCTCGACCATGGGAAGCCCAACGTTCGCCCGCAGCCCCACCCCGGCTCATGATGTGGCGCAGGCGCAGGCCAGACCCGGGCCGGCGGCGGGTCGCATGCGCAGACTAGACCCGGGAGAGCGGCGGGGCTCAGGCGCAGGCAAGACCATAGGACCGGGGTGGGGAGGGGGTGAGGGAGGTGGGGCTGGCAGCGGGGCGCAAGCGCATACCAGACGGTGGGTGGGGAGGTGGGGAATTGGGCTGACGGCAGGGCGCATGCGTACGTGAGACCTGGGCGAGTGGTGCTGGCGGCGGGGCGCAGGCGCAGACCAGACCGAGGTGGGGCGCAGGCACGACCGCCGTTGGGGGCTGGGGAGTTTAGGGGATGCGGGGGTGGGGCTGGCGGCGGGACACATGCGCACACCACACCTGGGCGGGTGGGGCTGGCGGCGGTGTGACAGCGAAGGCGAGTCGGGCGGTGGGGGATGGGGGATTACGGGGGGGGGGAATGAGGCTGACTTCTAGGATCTGTAGCCTCACCTGTTTACTAAACCAAAACCTCAGTAAGGCCCAAGTTGCCTTTGTGTTTTTCTTGTAGATTTCTGAAAGTGGTAACAAGTGTAGCAATTGCAGGGGAAACAGCCTGGAAGGCAAAGTGCAGGCCCTGGGCTCCTGAGGCCTCTGTGAAGGGAGTGGGGCAGTGGGTTTGGACAGAAAGGCATCTGTGGGTCCCCTCTTCTCTTTCCCCAATTTGTTCATGTGCTAGAAATGGGGGAGGGGCTCTTGACAAAATTCTGCATGTGATTAACTGCAAGGCTGTCAGCTCCAGGCAGTTGCCAGGAGACAGTCCCTTGCTGAGTCTAACAGCACCATTTGCAGAATTTGAACACAAGACAAGTCCACTGGAAACCTGAACTGCAGATGGCAGTTCCTGTCTTGTCAGCCAGCACTGATATTCCAAGAAACGCTTAGAGCTGTGTTTTTCAACTTGTGGCTATCTTCAGGAAATAAAGTCAGAAACTCTCCTTCAAGGCATTTCATGATCTGTTTTGGGACTGCTGTTAAGGGAATGTAACAGTAATAAATGAATTTGTAATAGAAGAAAAGGGGAAATCAAATCTTTGTTCAGAACTGACCGGAAAGTGAACTCAAGTAGCCCCAGAAACTTTGTAAGCACTGACGGGGGTGGAGGGTGAGGCAGTTTCTAATTGTTCTCCAGATTTTCTGAGTCTGAGGGTCAGAGATAATGCTGAAAGCTGATTTCGTTCAACCCCAAGCATCCAGTCCCCAGGGACTGGGGAGGAGCAGAAAAGAAAAGCAAAAAGCTAGTGAATCCGTGCACGAATGTCGGCTTGGACCCTTGCAAGCTGCTACTTCAAGTGTCTGCACCCCAGCCTCTCTCACACGATTTCCCCTGGAAGAGCCCCAGCCGCTTTGTGTGTCAGGAGGACAGTGGTTCTTTAAGGCAGGAGCCTGCCACTCCCTCATTTGCTAGCAAGTCAATAAACTATTCTTTCCTTTCCTCAAAACCTTGTCATTGTGTTTTGTGATTTGACCTCAGGGACGAGGACCGGGTCTTGGTATCAGGAGCAGCACCCCCCCCACCACCACCACGTGCCCTCAGTGCAGCTCCCTCGGTGTCAGAGCCCACAGGGCCCAGGTGCCCTGGAGGGATGCAGAGCTCCCGCCTTCCTCCTTGCCGGCCACAGGGGCCTGTGCCGGCAAGGAACTCATGCTGTGTGGTGGGTCAAGTACAAGCCTCTACAACTCTGTCTAAAGCGTATATTGAAAGCAGTAATGCATTCCGGGAGAGGTTACAGAAACCGGTGTCACCACCGAGGATTTGAAAGGTATAGGAGTTGTGAGGTCACTCATTTGGCCTACTCAGAAAACAGATGAATCTTGGAGATGACAGTGCATGACTGTCGCTTCCACCCTACACAAGATCCGGATGCAAAAGCACTTGGCCGCGCTGTATGACCTGGAGCCCGACGCGCACTTCATGTCGTTTTTCCCGGCAGTGGAGCCCCTGGATGCGGAGGAGAGGTGAGGCCCGGCAGGAGTCCTGTGTGGGCTCCAGCAACTGGTGAAGGAGCCTGGATTTGAACCCCTGGTGGTCTGTCTCTAGGACAAGCACATCTCATCCCCAGAAAGTATATCGGGGTGGGGGGAGAACTCCCTGCATGGCCACAGTGGCTTCCTAGCTTTCCTTTTTTTTGTTTGGATCTCAAATCATACCTTTTATTTACTCAGAGAGTGAGTTGTGTTGGTTCCCTGTGTCTCAGTTCTCCGTAGGGTAACGCAGTGAGAACCCAAAATACCCCATGTGTACAGTGGGGTTTGCACCACCAGGAAGGAATTCTGAAATTATGAAACGTGGAGCTTACATTGGTAGCTGGCACTTTGGTCCGTTTGCCTTTCTGGAGATGGAAATAGAGATGTTTGCTCTGGAATGTAAACAGAGCCTCTCTCTGGAAAAGAAGGAAAGGTCTCTATTTCTTAAATACCCTGGAGTGTAAACATACAGCTCTGGGGAGAGAGAAACTTTATATCTGTCTGGTGGGCTCTGTGTTTTGGGTCATTATGCAGTCATATTTAACCCAGATACCAAAGCTGTTTGCTTAGAAAGTCCTGACCATACAGAAATGTGAAAATATTCATGAAGCATTGTTTCCTGACATGTATATGTTCTGCAGTGAGCATCTATGAGATGGGAAATGTGATTCTGCGGTTATGTCATTAGCCTCATTTCTTCATGCTCTGGGCATCTCCAGCTAAGGGTGATTTTAGTGTTTAAAGATGAGCAAACCAGCTGCTTCACCTGGTCCTTAACTGAGGAAACAGTGCTCTATTGCAGTTATGTAAGGAGACACGGTGAGGTTTATTAAGATGCACGGAGGTCTCTTTTTCCTAAGACATTTGAAGTGCAATTTTGTCTATTATTGATTTTTGCCTTATGTGCTGAAGTTAGAACTTACTTCACTTACTACTCACCGAAGATGTAACTCTAACATAGTTATCCTGCTGCTTGGCGTCCTCAACTCAGTAGTTTTGAAGTTTTTTCGTTGTTGAATATTAGGAGGTTGATGGTATGGATGAGTGGACCACGTAATATTGTGCGGCAGAAGTCGCTTTTCATATTTCCACGTCTGCTACAGGTCACAGCGCGCAGAAACTGTTTACAGACCCCATAGGTGTGTCACAGTGAACGTGAACCGTACTGGAACGATAAGAGAAGGGAGCTCTTTCTGTGCCCCATTTGCAATCTGTTGATTAGGCCTTGATGAATGATTTTTTATGTGGGTGGGGTGATGTATTTTTACCCCTCTTTACGCCATTGATTTCCATTCTCCATGCAGAGAAAGTACTTTTCTGAACATTTGAAAGCTTGCTGAATAGAGTTGTATTTTTACAGACCCTAACAATACTAATTACAGACTAGTTTCCATGGTACTAGAAAAGTAAATTCAATATAGGAAAAATAACTCCAAAAATAGATTGATCTCTAGAGGTATGGAACTAGGAAATTCTGTTTTCAGTTCCTTATAGACAAAGGATTAAGATAGTAAGTTGAAGGAAGTAAACATAATTTTACTCATTGTGCTCGCGTCATAAGTGTTGACAGGCAAATGCAGTGTGATCTTTCATATCATACACGCTTGGCACATGTGGTTCAGCTGCTGTATAAAACACACTACTGTTCAGACTTGTGTATAGGATGTGTTAAAACCCACAATTCATTCAGAATAGTTTTATTGAATATATTGTGTGTGCTAGATATTTATGTGAGTGTCATTGATAAAGTAGTTCAGAGATTCTTTCCTCAGGGGAAACAAGCAATATACCAATAAACATTGTAAGATAAGGAAAATGTGACGCATGTTGTAGAACTTCCTACAGGCATTCAAAGGTGAGAGAGGTTATTTCCTGTGGCATTCCAAAACAACTTCCAGAAGACTGAAGTATTTGGGATGTGCCGAGATAGAAGTGACAAGCATGTAAACAAGGAACTTTTAAAACCCAGCTGGTCATACATCAATGTCCAAACGTGTGTCAGTTACCTGCTTATCTTTCCTGATCTATGTCTCCACGGTCTGTCCCTGTGCTGATATTACACTGTCTTAGTTAATAGGTCACTGTTATCTCTTATTGTCTAACACCTCCAAACTTGGCGGCTTAACTTGGCGACCCCGCACTGTACTTCCAGATCCCGCGGGCGACCCCGAGGGCGCCTCCCGAGGTCGGGCTGGCGTCTCGCCCGCAGTCGCAGTCACGCGGCGGAGCGGCCGGAGTCGGGGTCTGGCGCCGAGGGGACTCCCCCTCCGCGCGGCCTTTCTCCCGTCCGGGGCCCCTGCCCTCGGGCTTTCCTCTCTCTCCAGGGCGCACGTGGGCCTCGGCCCTGGTGGGTCGGCGCTCTTCGCGGCGAGGGTTCATGTCGGGTAGGGGGCGCCTCCTGACCTCATCAAGATTGTCTTGGTTATTTTTGCCCGTTGTTTTTCCGTACATACTTTAGGTTCTCCTTGAAGAAAAGCCCTGTTCCGTGAGGTCTGCTCTGCCCTCCAGGGGTGTGCGGTCCGGCACAGCCCTCTCTCCTGTTGCTCTTTTAGGATTAGTTGTCCAGCAGTGACGGTATTTTCATAGAACATGTGGTTTGCGGGGAGCTCTCAGGCCGCCATCTTTGATGCCTGTCCTAGCTTTTCTTTAAAAAAAGCAAGCAAGCAATATCTTTTTGAGAATATTCCTACAGGTTTCCTTTTCTTTTAAGGAGATGACAGAAATAAAATGTCCCTACTCAGAAAGGGATTTAAATAGAGAAGTTTGTAAATGAAAAGCGCCCTCCCCGTTGTTCCTGCACACCTGGAGTCGTCAGGAAACTGAGGGGTGTGTGAAATCACCTGCGTCCTGCCCCCAGTGGAGGAATTGTGAAAAAACTCTGCCAAAGGGGAGAGTTCAGATCCAGATCTATCTGAGGCCAAAGTCCTTACTTTTAACCAAGGCATCTCCCATCTGTCATGAGAAGACAGAAGAATATGATACAGACAAAGCTTCAGACAAACACCACGCCAGAGAGAGAATCTGAAGGAATGGACATGCATAGTCTTCCAGAAAAAGAATTCAGAATAAAAGTCATAGCCATGCTGACGGATCTACAGAAAAATGTGCAAGAGCTGAGGGAGGAAGTGAGGGAATTGAGGAAAGACAATGCAGAAATGAGACAAGCCATTGACGGGCTCAACAGCAGATTGAATCAGGTTCAAGACACGATCAAGGAATTACAAGACAGGGAACAAGAATACAAAGAAGCTGAGGCAGAGAGAGATAAAAGGATCTCTAAGAATGAAAGAATATTAAGAGCACTGTGTGACCAATCCAAACAGAACAACATTCGCATTATAGGAGTATCAGAGGAAGAAGAGAGAGAAAAAGGGATAGAAAGTGTCTTGGAAGAAATAATTGCTGAAAACTTCCCCACACTGGGGAAGGAAATAGTCTCACAGTCCACGGAAGCCCACAGATCTCCCAACACAAGGGACCCAAGGAAGACAACACCAAGACACATAATAATTAAGATGGCAAAGATCAAAGATAAAGACAGAGTATTAAAGGCAGCTAGAGAGAGAAAAAAGATCACCTACAAAGGAAAACCCATCAGACTGTCATCAGACTTCTCAACAGAAACCTTACAGGCCAGAAGAGAATGGCATGATATATTTAACATAATGAAACAGAAGGGCCTCGAACCAAGAATATTGTATCCAGCACAATTATCATTTAAATATGATGGAGGGATTAAACAATTTCAAGACAAAAGAAAGTTGAGAGAGTTTGCCTCCCATAAACCACCACTACACAATATCTTAAACGGACTGCTCTAGAGGGAAACACCCCTAAGGCTAAAAAGATGTCACCAGAGAAAATAAAATCATAGTAAAGAAAGCAGACCATCCAAATACTAACTAAAGGCAAAGAATAAAACACCTAATATATAAAGAAAGGAGGAGGAAGAATAGGAAGGGAGAGATAAAGAAACATCAGGCGGGGTTCACAATAACCTAACAAGAAAGTTAAGTTAGATTCTCAGATAGTAAAGAAGCAACCCTTGACCCTTTGGTAACCACGAATCTAAAGCCAGCAATGGCAATAAGTACATATCTACCAATAATCACCCTAAATGTAAATGGACTGAATGCACCAATCAAAAGACATAGAGTAACAGAGTGGATAAAAAAGCAAGACCCATCTATATGCTGCTTACAAGAGATGCACCTCAAACCCAAAGATATACACAGACTAAAAGTGAAGGGATGGAAAAAAATATTTCATGCAAACAACAAAGAGAAAAAAGCAGGTGTTGCAGTACTTGTACCAGATAAAATAGACTTCAAAACGAAGAAAGTAGCAAGAGATAAAGAAGGACATTACATAATGATAAAGGGGTCAGTCCAACAAGAAGATATAACCATTATAAATATATATGCACCCAACACAGGAGCATCAGCATATGTGAAACAAATACTAACAGAAGTGAAGGAGGAAATAGACAGCAATGCAATTATTTTAGGAGACTTTAACACGCCACTCACTCCAAAGGATAGATCAACCAGGCAGAGGATAAGTAAAGACACAGAGGCACTGAACAACACACAAGAACAGATGGACCTAACAGATATCTACAGAACCCTGCACCCAAAAGCAGCAGGATACACATTCTTCTCAAGTGCACATGGAACATTTTCCAGAATAGACCACATACAAGGCCACAAAAAGAACCTCAGTAAATCAAAAATATTAAAATCCTACCAACCAACTTCTCAGATCACAAAGGTATAAAATTAGAAATAAATTTCAGAAAGAAAACAAAAAGGCTCACAAATACATGGAGACTTAACAACATTCTCCTAATGAATCAATGGGTTAACGACCAAATCAAAACAGAAATCAAAGAATATATGGAGACTAATGACAACAACAACACAAAGCCACAACTTCTGTGGGATGCAGCGAAGGCTGTTTTAAGAGGAAAGTACATTGCAATCCAGGCCTATTTAAAGAAGGAAGAACATTCCCAAATGAACAGTCTAAAGACACAATTATTGAAATTGGAAAAAGAACAAAGGAGGTCCAAAGTTACCAGAAGGAGAGACATAATAAAGATCAGAGAAGAAATAAATAAAATTGAGAAGAATAAAACATTAGAAAAAATCAATGAAACCAAAAGCTGGTTCTTTGAAAAAATAAAAAAATAGATAAAGCCCTAGCCAGACTCATTAAGAGAAAAAGAGAATCTACACACATAAACAGAATCACAAATGAGAAAGGAAAAATAACGACGGACCCCACAGAAACACAAAGAATTATAAGAGAATATCATGAGCATCTATATGCTAACAAGCTGCAAAACCTAGAAGAAATGGACAACTTCTTAGAAAAATACATCCTTCCAAGACTCACCAAACAGGAAACAGAAAAACTAAACAGACCAATCACCAGCAATGAAATTGAATCGGTAATCAAAAAACTACCCAAGAACAAAACCCCCGGACCTGATGGATTCACCTCTGAGTTCTACCAGACATATAGAGAACAAATAACACCCATTCTCCTTAAAGTTTTCCAAAAAATAGAAGAGGAGGGAATACTTCCAAATTCTTTCTATGAAGCCAGCATCACTCTAATACCAAAACCGGGCAAAGACCTCACTAAAAAAGAAAATTACAGACCAATATCCCTGATGAACGTAGATGCAAAAATACTCAACAAAATATTAGAAAACTGAATTCAAAAATACATCAAGAGGATCATACACCATGATCAAGTGGGATTCATCCCAGGGATGCAAGGATGGCACAACATTCGAAAATCCATCAACATCATCCATCACATCAATAAAAAGAAGAACAAAAACCACATGATCATCTCCATAGATGCTGAAAAAGCATTTGACAAAATTCAGCATCCATTTTTGATTAAAACTCTCAACAGAATGGGTATAGATGGCAAGTACCTCAACATCAAAAAGGCTATATATGACAAACCCACAGCTAACATTATACTTAATAGCAAGAAGCTGAAAGCTTTTCATCTAAGATCGGGAACAAGACAGGGGTGCCCACTCTCTCCACTGTTATTCAACATAGTACTGGATGTCCTAGCCACGGCAGTCTGACAAAGCAAAGACATACAGGGCATCCAGATTGGTAAAGAAGAAGTCAAATTGTCACTATTTGCAGATGACATGATACTGTATATAAAAAACCCTAATGACTCCACTCCAAAACTACTAGAACTAATATCTAAATTCAGCAAAGTTGCAGGATACAAAATTAACACACAGAAATCTGTTGCTTTCCTATACACTAATGATG
>JAQQAC010026072.1:2469975-2513557 GCA_029783875.1 Phataginus tricuspis
GGAGACGAAGCCACCCCAGATCAGGTCCCTCGCTGGCCACCGAGAAGGTGGTCCACACAGCTGGTGTGACTTGGGAACACGTGCCTCATGGGTGGGTGGTGCCGCGCTGCCCTGGAGCCCTGCCTGCTCTGCCTGGACCCAGGGCACCTGCAGCCCAGGAGGGAGCTCTGGGCCCCAGCCCAGGATCAGCACAAATGTCTGGGGACAGGTCTCTGAGAGGTCAGTGACACCTCTTTCCGAGGCCCAGGTGGAGGCAGCTGGTCAGCAGCTGCAAGTGGAAGCTGAGGTCTCTGTCCACGAGGACGCCCGTCAGGAGCCCCACTCACAGCCCGGGCCCCTCACCCCACATCCAGTGGGGCATCTGACTCCACTGCTGCCTCCTGACCAGGGCGTGACTCCTCTCAGCCTGTTTCCTCCTCTGTAAAATGGGAAGCACATGTTGTGTTTTTGGTTTGGAGTGTTTTTCTTGCCAGAAAATATTGCCAGGAATTTTGGGCACATTGGGTGGCCTTTGGTGGCATGTGGCTGGAGGGCCCGCGAGGCCTGGGCCCTGCTCCCTCAACCAGCCTTGCACCTCCCAGAAGACGTCCTTGGGAACAATGAGCAAACAGGACAGGGTGCCTTGGTCACCAGGAAAGCTGAGCTGGTGGAGAGCACAGCTCAGGCCCAGGGCCCTCTGGCCTAAAATCTGGTGACGGTCACTAGAACCGAGGGTGTGGTGAGGACGCTCAGGAGCAGCTCTGGGGCCCTGCAGGCTCTCAGGACAGTCACCCGGTCCCTTACCTACCTGCCTCATGGAGACTAGCAACCAGAAGGCCAGGCGGACCCTGTAAGGGGAGAGCAGAGATGTAAGCAGAGGCAGTGCACCTGACTTTGACTTATCTTAGCTTTTCATTGGACTTGTTTTGTTTTTGCAGCAGTTTTAGCTTCAGAACAAAACTGAGCAGAAAGTACAGAGATTTCCCATATACCTCACTCCGTACCCCCGCCCAGACAGAGCCATCCCCTTTGTCAACGTTCCCCACCAGATTGGGACACTTTTTACAGTTGATGGACATTCACGGACACGTCGTTGTCACCCAGAGCCCCTAGTTCACATTAGGATCCGCTCTTGGTGTGGTTCCTTGTATGTGCCTGAGCAGACGTTGCTGACATGTGTCCCTCGTGCGGCAGGGCACAGAGTGGTCTCACTGTGCCCACCTGCCCACCCCCGGCCCTCTATCCTGCGGCAGCCAGTGCTCTCTTTACTCTCTCCATAGTTTTGCCTTTTCCAGAATGTCGCATGATTGGAATCATACAGTTGCAGACTTCCTTCATGTCTTTTCATAGTTTCATAGCACATTTCTTTTCAGTGCTGAGTAATATTCTGTTGTCTGGATATACCACAATTCACTTATCCACTCACCTACTGAAGGACATCTTGGTTGCTTCCAAATTTTGGTAATCATGAATAAAGCTATTATAAATATCTCTGTGCAGGTTTGGTGTGGACATAAGTTTGCAACTTCTTTGGGTAAATGCCAAGGAACACAGTTGCTGGATCATATGGGAAGAGTACCTTTAGTTTTATTAAAAAGCTGCCAAAATAGCTGTACCATTCTGCATTCCCACCAGCCATGAATGAGAGTTCCTGTTGCTCCATGTCCTCATCAGCATTTGGCGTTGTCAATGTTGTGGATTTGGGCCATTCTGCCAGGTGTGCAGTGGTATCTCTATGTTCTAATTTGTAGTTCCCTGGTGACATACAATACGGAGCATCTTTTCATAAGGCTATCTGCCATAGTATACTTTCCTTGATAAGGTGTCTGTTCTGTTAAGATACTTGGCCTATTTTTTAATGGAGTTATTTCCTAATTGTTGAGTTTTAAAAGTCCATTTTATATTTTCTATAAGAGTCCTCTATCAGACACATCTTTGGCAAATACTGTCTCCCAGTTGTGGCTGTCTTTTCATTCTCCTGATGGTGTCTTTTACAGGGCAGAAATTTTTAACTTCAATGAAGTCCAGCTTATCAGTGATTCCTTTCGTGGATCCAGCCTTTGGTGTTATATGTAAAGAGTGATCACCAAACCCAAGGATTTTCTCCTATGCTGTCTTCTATGAGTTTTATAGTTTTGCATTTTACATTTAAGTCAGTGATCCATTTTGAATTCGTTTTTGTGAAGAGCATGAGGTCTATATCTAGATGTTTTTACATGAGGATGTCCGGTTATTGCAGCACCATTTGTTGAAAAGACTGTCTCTGCTCCATGGCGTTGCCTTTGCCCTTGTGTCAGAGATCAGCCGATCACACTTCTGGGATCTATCTGTGGGCTCTCTATCCAGTTCTACTTGTCTGTTTGTCCATTCCTTTGTCAATACCACATGGTCTTGATTACCGTAGGTTTATAGAAAGTCTAGAAGTCAAACAGTGTCAGTCCTACAAACCTGGTCTTTTCTTTCAGTACTGAGTTGGGTATTCTGGGTCCTTTGCCTCTCTATATAAGCTTTGCAATCAGTTTTTCAATATCCACAGAATAGCTTACTGCAATTTTGATGAGGATTGCATTGAATCTATGAATCAAGTTGGGATAACTGACATCTTTACAATATTGAGTCTTCTTATCTATGAACATGGAATATCTCTCCATTTATTAGTTCTTTGATTTCTTTCATCAGAGTTTTGTGGTTTTCCTCATTTGGGTCTTATGCATATTTTATTAATTATAAACCTAAATATTTCATTTTGGGGAGGGTGCTAATAGAAATGGTATTGTGTTTTTAATTTCATTTTTTAAGGGTTTTTTGGGGTATCATTAATATACACTAACATGAACAACATTGTGGTTACTAGATTTCCCCCATTATCAAGTCCCCACCACACACCCCATTACAGTCACTGTCTATCAGCGTTGTAAGATGCTATAGAGTCACTACTCGTTTTCTCTGTGTTTACAGCCCTCCCGAGCCCCGCCCCCTACATTATGTCTGCTAATCATAATGCCCCTTTATCCCCCTTGTCCATCCCATCCTCCCCAGTCCCTTTCCCTTTGGCAACTGTTAGTCCATTCTTGGGTTCTGTGAGTCTGTTGCGGTTTTGTTCCTTCGGTTTTTTCTTTGTTCTTATACTCCACATATGAGTGAAATCATTTGGTACTTGTCTTTCTCTGCCTGGCTTATTTCACTGAGCATAATACCCTCTAGCTCCATCCATGTTGTTGGAAATGGTAGGATTTATTTTCTTCTTATGGCTGAATAGTATTCCATTGTGTATATGTACCACATCTTCTTCATCCATTCATCTACTGATGGACACTTAGATTGCTTCCATTTCTGGGCTATTGTAAATAGTGCTGCGATAAACATAGGGGTGCATATGTCTTTTTCAAATTGGGCTGCTGCATTCTTGGGGTAAATTCCTAGGAGTGGAATTCCTGGGTCATATGGTATTTCTATTTTGAGTTTTTTGAGGAACCTCCATATTGCTTTCCACAATGGTTGAACTAGTTTACATTCCCCAAGCAGTGTAGGAGGGTTCTCCTTTCGCCACATCCTTGCCAACATTTATTGCTGTTTGTCTTTTGGATGGTGGCCATCCTAACTGATGTGAGGTGATATTTCATTGTGGTTTTAATTTGCATTTCTCTGATGATTAGCGATGTGGAGCATCTTTTCATGTGCCTGTTGGCCATCTGAATTTCTTCTTTAGAGAAGTGTCTGTTCAGATCCTCCGCCCATTATTTAATTGGATTATTTGCCTTTTCTTTGTTGAGGTGCATGAGGTCTTTATATATTTTGGATGTCAACCCCTTATTGGATATGTCAGTTATGAATATATTCTCCCATACTTTAGAGTGCCTTTTTATTCTACTGATGGTGTCCTTTGCTGTACAGAAGCTTTTTAGTTTGATATAGTCCGACTTGTTCATTTTTGCTTTTGATTCCATTGCCCATGGAGATATGTTCATGAAGAAGTCGCTCATGTTTATATTCAAGAGACTTTTGCCTATATTTTCTTCTAAGAGTTTTATTGTCTCATGACTTACATTCAGGTCTTTGATCCATTTCAAGTTTAGTTTTGTGTATGGGGTTAGAAAGTAACCCAGTTTCATTCTCTTACGTGTAGCTGTCCAGTTTTGCCAACACCAGCTGTTGAAGAGGCTGTCATTTCCCCATTGTATATCCATGGCTCCGTTATCATATATTAATTGATCATATATGTTTGGGTTTATATCTGGACTCTCTAAATCTGTTCCACTGGTCTATGGGTCTGTTCTTGTGCCAGTACCAAATTGTCTTGATTACTGTGGCTTTGTAGTACAGCTTGAAGTTGGGAAGCGAGATCCTCCCTGCTTTATTCTTCCTTCTCAGGATTGCTTTGGCTATTCGGGGTCTTTTATGGTTCCATATGAATTTTAGAACTATTTGTTCCAGTTCGTTGAAGAATGCTGTTGGTATTTTGATAAGGATTGCATTGAATCTGTAGATTGCTTTAGTCAGGATGGCCATTTTAACAATATTAATTCTTCCTACCCAAGAGCATGGGATGAATTTCCATTTATTAGTATCCTCTTTAATTTCTCTTAGGAGTGTCTTGTACTTTTAACGGTATAGGTCTTTCACTTCCTTCATTAGGTTTATTCCTAGGTATTTGATTCTTTTTCATGCAAGTGAATGGAATTGTATTCCTGATTTCTCTTTCTGCTTGTTCATTGTTAGTGTATAGGAATGCCACAGATTTCTCTGTATTAATTTTGTATCCTGCTACTTTGCTGAATTCAGATATTAGTTCTAGTAGTTTTGGAGTGGATTCTTTTGGGTTTTTTATGTACAATATTATGTCATCTGCAAACAGGGACAGTTTGACTTCTTCCTTACCAATCTTGATACCTTTTATTTCTTTTTGTTTTCTGATTGCCATGGCTAGGACCTCCAGTACTATGTTGAATAAAAGCAGGGAGAGTGGGAATCCTTCTCTTGTTCCCTATCTTAGAGGAAAAGCTTTCAGCTTCTCACTTTTAAGTATGATGTTGGCTGTGGGTTTGTCATATATGGCCTTTATTATGTTGAGGTACTTGCCCTCTACACCCATTTTGTTGAAAGTTTTTATCATGAATGGATGTTGAATATTTTTGAATGCTATTTCAGCATCTATGGAGATGATTATGTAATCTCTGTCCTTCTTTTTCTTGATGTAGTGGATGATGTTGATGGATTTTCGAATGTTGTACCATCCTTGCATCCCTGGGATGAATCTCACTTGATCATGATGGATGATCTTTTTGATGTATTTTTTTAATTCGGTTTGCTAATATTTCGTTGAGTTTTTGCATCTATGTTCAGGGATATTGGTCTGTAATTTTCTTTTTTTGTGGTGTCTTTGCCTGGTTTTGGTATTAGAGTGATGCTGGCTTTATAGAATGAGTTTGGAAGTATTCCCTCCTCTTCTATTTTTTGGAAAACTTTAAGGAGAATGGGTATTAAGTCTTCTCTAAATGTCTGATAAAATTCAGCGGTGAATCCATCTGGTCTGGTAGTTTTGTTCTTGGGTAGTTTTTTGATTACCAGTTCAATTTCATTGCTGGTAATTGGTCTATTTAGGTTTTTTGTTTCTTCTTTAGTCAGTCTTGGAAGGTTGTATTTTTCTAGAAAATTGTCCATTTCTTCTAGGTTATCCAGTTTTTTAGCATATAGATTTTCATAGTATTCTCTAATAATTCTTTGTATTTCTGTGGGGGTCCATCGTGATTCTGTTTCTGATTCTGTTTATGTGTGTAGATTCTCTTTTTTTCTTAATAAGTCTGGCTATGGGTTTATCAATTTTGTTAATTTTCTCAAAGAACCAGCTCTTGGTTTCACTGATTTTTTTCTATTGTTTTATTCTTCTCAATTTTATTTATTTATTCTCTAATCTTTATTATGTCTCTCCTTCTGGTGACTTTCGGCTTCATTTGTTCTTCTTTTTCCAGTTTCAATAATTGTGACTCCAGACTATTCATTTGGGATTGTTCTTCCTTCTTTAAATAGGCCTGGATTACAATATAGTTTCCTCTTTGAACTGCCTTTGCTGCGTCCCACAGAAGTTGGGGCTTTGTGCTGTTGTTGTCATTTGTCTCCATATATTGCTTGATCTCTACTTTAATTTTGTCATTGATCCATTGATTATTTTGGGGCATGTTGTTAAGCCTCCATGTGTTTGTGAGCCTTTTTCTTTTCTTTGTACAGTTTATTTCTAGTTTTATAACCTTATGATCTGAGAAGTTGGTTGGTACAAATTCAATCTTCTTTAATTTACTGAGGCACTTTTTGTGGCCTAATATGTGGTCTATTCTGGAAAATGTTCTGTATGCCCTGAAAAGAATGTGTATCCTGCTTATTTTGGGTGTAGAGTTCTGTAGATGTCTGTTAGGCCCATCTGTTCTAATGTATTGTTCAGTGCCTCTGTCTCCTTATTTTCTGTCTGGTTGATCTGTCCTTTGGAGTGAGTGGAGTGTTGAAGTCTCCTAGAATGAATGCATTGCATTCTATTTCTTCCTTTAATTCTGTTAGTATTTGTTTCACATATGTAGGTGTTCCTCTGTTGGGTGTATAGATATTTATAATGGTTATATCCTCTTGTTGGACTGACCACTTCATCATTATGTAATGTCCTTCTTGGTCTCTTGTGACTGTTTTGAGGTCTATTTTGTCTGATACAAGTACTGCAACACCTGTTTTTTCTCCCTATTAGTTGCATGAAATATCTTTTTCCATCCCTTCACTTTTAGTCTGTGTATGTCTTTGGGTTTGAGGTGAGTCTCTTGTAGGCAGCATATAGTTGGGTTTTGTTTTTTTATCCACTCAGTGACTCTGTGTCTTTTGATTGGTGCATTCAGACCATTTACATTTAGGGTGATTATTGAAAGGTATGTACTTATTGCCATTGCAGGCTTTAGATTCATGGTTACCAAACGTTCAAGGGTAACTTCCTTACTATCTAAGAGTCTAACTTAACTCACTTAGTATACTATTACAAATACAATCTAAAGGTTCTTTTTTTCCCTCCTTTTCTTCCTCATCCATTCTTTATATATTAAGTATCATATTCTGTACTCTTTGTCTATCCCTTTTTATTATCTCTGGTGACAGCTATTTAATCCTAGGAACACTTCCATCTATAGCAGTCCCTCCAAAATGCACTGTAGAGGTGGTTGTGGGAGGTAAATTCTCTCAGCTTTTGCTTATCTGGAAATCGTTTAATCCCTCCTTCAAATTTAAATGATAATCTTACAGGATAAAGTATTCTTGGTTCAAGGCCCTTCTGCTTCATTGCATTAAATATATCATGCCACTCCCTTCTGGCCTGTAAGGTTTCTACTGAGAAGTCTGATGATAGCCTGATGGGTTTTCCTTTGTATGTGATCTTATTTCTCTCTCTGGCTGCTTTTAATAGTCTGTCCTTATCCTTGATCTTTGCCATTTCAATTACTATATGTCTTGGTGTTGTCCTCCTTGGGTCCCTTGTGTTTGGAGATCTGTGCACCTCCATGGCTTGAGAGACTATCTCCTGCCCCAGATTGGGGAAGTTTTCAGCAATTACTTCCTCAAAGACACTTTCTATCTCTTTTTCTCTCTTCTTCTTTTCTGGTACCCCTATAATGCAAATATTGTTCCATTTGGATTGGTCACACGGTTCTCTCAGTATTCTTCCATTTTTAGAGATCCATTTTTCTCTCTGTGCCTCAGCTTCTTTGTATTCCTCTTCTCTAATTTCTATTTCATTTATCATCTCCTCCACCGTATCCAATCTGCTTTTAATACCCTCCATTGTGTTGTTCAATGATTGGATGTCCACCCTAAATTTGTTCCTGAGTTCTTGAATATTTTCCTGTACCTCCATGAGCATGTTAATGATTTTTATTCTGAAAGCTCTTTCAGGAAGATTCATGAGGTTGATTTCATTTGAATCTTTCTCAGGTGTATTCATAATTTTGTTTTGAACCAGGTTTCTTTGACATTTCATAATTTGTCTGTGGTGCCTTCTTTCCTGTTGCTCTTTCAGGATTAGTTGTATTAAATTATGTTTTCTTATTATATGTGGTTTTAGGAGGAGGTCTCTGTCTCACCTTTCACGCAGCCATATTTAATCCAATCTCTTGTTGTGTGTTTTTAATTTCAAATTCTACTTGTTCATAACTGGTGTATAGGAACACAATTGACTTTTGTGTATTACCCTTGTGTCCTACATCCATGCTATACTCATTCATTATTCCAATTTTTGTCAACGTCTTCATATATTCTACATAGGCAGTCATATCATGGCAAAAAAAAGACAGTTTTCTTCCTTCCTTCCCAATCTATATACCTTTTGTCTCCTTTTCTTGTCTTACCGCATTAGCCAAGACTACCAGTACTTTGTTGAAAAGGAGTGGTGAAAAGGGACATCCGGGCCTTGTTCCTGATCTTAGGGGGAAACCTTCAAGTTTCTCACCATTAAGTATGATATTGGCTCTAGTTCTTTTTGTAGATATTCTTTATCAAGTTGAGGACATTCCCTCTCTTCCTAATTTTAGAGTTTTTATCCTGAATGGATGCTGGATTTTGTCCAATGATTTAGCCTGTTGATGTGATAGGTTGCCTTAATTGGCTTTCAAATGTTGAACCAGCCTTGGATAACTGTGACAAATTCCACTTGGTCATGGTCTATACTTCTTTTTATACATTGTTGGGTTCTCTTTGAGAATTTTTTTTAGGATTTTTGCATCTACATTCATGAAAAATATTGGTCTATAGTTTTCTTATAAAGCTTTGTCTGATTTTGGCATTAGGATAATGCTGGCCTCATAGAATGAATTAGGAAGCATTACCTCTGCTCCCATATTCTGAAAGATATAGTAGAAAATTGGTATAATTTTTTCCTCAATGTTTGGTAGGATCTACCAATGAACCTATTTGGGCCCAGTGTTACCTGTTTCAGAGGTTATTAATTATTGATTCAACCACTTTAATAGATATAGGCTTATTCAGAATGTCCATTTCATCTTGTGTGGGTTTTGGCAGATTGTATCTTTCAAGAAATGGGTCTATTTCATCTAGGTTATCAAATTTTTGAGTGTAGAGTCGTTCATGGTATTCCTTTGTTATCCTTTTAATATCTGTGGGACCTATATAGTGATGTAATCTTTTTCATTTCTGGTATTAGTAATTTGTGTCCTCTGTCTTTTTTCCTGTTAGCTTTGGTAGAGGCTGATCAATTTTATTGGTAGTTTTTTTTCTGTCAACATTTCAAATATTTTGCTCCATTCTTCTTGCTTTCATGATTTCTGAAGAGAAGTTTGATATCTTTTTCTTAATTGAAGAATCATTGATATACATATTGTATTAGTTTTAGATGTACAATATAGTTATTGAATATTTATATGCATTATGAAATGGTCACAATAAATCTAGCTACAATCTGTCACCATACAAAATTATTACATTACTAACTCTATCCTCTATGCTGTACATTACATCCTGTGTCTATTTATTTTAGGGATGTAATTCTCATTTTGTTCCTCTATAGGAAAGGTATTTTTTCCTCTGGCTTCTTTTAGGATTTTTTTTTTACGTAATTTGAAAATGAAATGGGTGTAGTTTTGGGGCATTTATTCCACTTGGTACTCTTTGAGCTTCCTGGATCTGGGGCCTCATGTATGACATCAATTCGGGGAAATTCTCAGCAAGTATTGTTTCAAATATTTCTTGTGTTCCTTCCCTCTTTCTTCTCTCTCTGGTGTTCCCATACATCTATGTTACACCTTTGTAGTTGTCCCACAGTCCTTGGATATTCTGTTCTGTTTTTCAGTCTTTGTTCTCCTTGCTTTACAGTTTTAGAGGTTTCTATTGAGACGTCCTCTAGTTTAGAGAGTCTTTCCTCAGCCGTGTCCAGTCTACCAATAAGTCCACCAAAGGCAGTCTTCATTTCTGTTCAGTGTTTTTTATCTCTCGCATTTCTGTTGGGTTCTTTCATTGGATTTCCATCTCTGCTTACATTGCCATCTGTTCTCACATGCTGTTTACCTTGTTCATTAGAGTCCTAGCCTTTTGGTCATTGTGTTCAATTTCCTGTCTGATAATTCCAGCATCCCTTCCATATCTGACTCTGGTTCTGATGCTTGCTTTGTCTCTTCAAACTGTGTTATTTGCCTTTTAACATGTTCTGCAATTTTTTCTTCATAGCAGGGCATAATGTACTGGGTTAAAGGAACTCCTGTAAATCAGCTGTTAGTAATGTGGTGGTGAGGTGTGGATGAAAGAGAAGAGCTCTCTAGCCCCATGGGTAGGTGTCAGTGTTTTAGCACAGGCCTGTGCAGACGGTGAACTTCACAAGCATTCTCAGTACCCACCCCGGTAGGTGGGACAGGATGCTAGAGGGAGCTGCAGGTGGCTATTTTCCTTCCCCCAGGTCATTTAGGCTCTGATGAAACCTCAGCAGGTTAGGCTCTGATTACCAGATTTCTCCTGAGGGCAGGTCTTGCAAAGAACAGAGTGCTCCGGCATATTTAAAGATGATTTATGTTTTCCTCCTCCTGCCAGAAGCATGAGGGGAGTTTTCTCTGAGATTCCCTGTAAGAACCTGGTCAGGCTCCTAGAGGTAAAACTCACAAATGTATCAGGGTCCTCCTATGGCTGGGTCACCCCGGAGTTTGAATTCTTGGACTTGTCCACACAGAGCCCCTAACAATCCATCTATTATAGTTCAGATTTCTCTGCCCAGCCCTGGTTCCTGGTTCCCGTTGAGGTTTCTGCTCCAGTAAGTTATGGTTCTCTGTATGCACCTGTCAGTCTCTAACTGTGGACAGCAGTTTGCCCTGTGCCCTCACTTCTCTCACAGAGCCAACAGTTGTTGCTTTTGCAGTTCGTTCAACAATTTACTTGTTATTAGGATAGAGTGGCAATTTCCAGCCTCTTCTATGCTGGACCAGAAACCAGAACCATTACCTGTTTTTAAGGCATTCTGACCACCCTCTGCAACCAATGGGAGAACCTATTGTGCTGTCCCCAAAAAGCCTCTGAAATGGATCAAAATAGGACATCCATTATCTTAACTCGAAGCCACACCAAAAACCCATCTCCTATCCTAACCACCACCACCCCTGATTCTATTTCCCAGTTGAATGATGCTCAGCACCGGAGCCAGGCAGGGTCACTCAGCCTGAATTGTCCCATCCCGAAACAAGGCAGGAGAGACCCCTGTGACCCCCTGCCAGTAGCCAGTTACCATGAAGAAGCTGAAAGTCAGAATTTCCCCACAGGAATCAAAGTTCCAATGGCACGAAAGCGCCCCCAGACCTGGCGCAGACTCGTCTGTCAGGCCACGTGTGGGGGGCCAGTGGCACCTGGGGCTCGGTTATCTTTCACTTGCCAGGTGGACCCTCAGCTGTACTTCCACAGGAGGAATTAATCCACTTCAAGAGTCACACACTCCCTACAGTCCCCCAAAGTGGCCAGGACGGTAAGGACCAGTCCCCACACCCCAGATCCAGCCCAAGGAGAGGCAGGGTCTCCCTGTGCCCTGCCCAGAGCAGTGGAGTTGCCAGAGCGACCTGAGTGGAAACAGGATGCCAGGAAGAGAGAACTCCTGGGCTCAGGGCACCAGGCAGCCTGCCGCTCTTCATTCATACCTTGCGAGCTTAAACTCAGAAGAAACCTCCCACCAGGACACAAGCCAGGACCCCCTCTGCTTCCTGAAGAGGGGCCTCCTTCAAGCGCTGCTTCTCTCGGAAGCAAGATCCAGAACGTCCCTCCTTCCTGCAGATGGAGGGATTTGGCCTGTTGGGGGTGGTGCCTCATGCCTGGTCTTCCCTCAGTCCTCTGGGGGGTGGGGGACTTCTGCTGCTTCTATGCCCCGTGTCCCCTTCTAGAAACTGGACCCCATTTTCCCTTAAAGAACCTCACTCCTTCAGCCAAGCCCACAGTGAGGCCACCCCAGAGTACAGGGGGGTGATGGCCCAGAGACAACAATCCAGAACATTCCATCAGCTCAGAAAGGGGCACAGGACTCTGGGCTTCAGGTTGTAAGGCCACTCACAAGGCCAAAAACACCCAGCCTAGATGCCTGCTGACCCCCCAGAACCCCAGTCAAGCTGCACCTGAGCCAGATCTAGCCTTTCATGAACCAATAGATTCCCTTTTCCCTTAAGCAAGGCCGAGTCACATTCTCTGTGGTTCACACAATAAAGCCTTCTTCCGCTTAGAGTCCTGGGTGTTAAAACCTGTCTGTTTCCTCTTTGACACCCCTCCACACACACATACACAATGTACAGAGTGCCACACACACACACACACACGTAGCAGGAGAGTCTCCGAGTTCTAGACGTCACGGTCTGGAGCTGATGGCCTGCTCTGCCCCTCCTCTTCTAGAACAGTCCTTCGTGGGTGAGGCTGCGCCCACGCAGAGTTCTCCCAGCTGCCCACACTCATCCTCACTGGAAAGTGACCCCCCTGTGCTGGCCACGACCTGGCTAATCCTCGGCTCCCGACTTGCCCTTGAATCTCCCCGGAGCAGTGAAGACCCCTCCCTCCGCCCTTCTTCCTGCCGCCCTGAACCTCCCTGGGGTCCTCCCCGCCCGAGGCCACCAGGCCCACCGCTCCCCATCTCCTTCTGCCTCTGTGCCTGCCACATGGACCAACGGGGTCGGAGGGAACAGGCTTACCCGTCTGTTCCTGTCCGTGTTTTACCCACAAGACCAATTCCTGGCTTAACTCAGACCTGCGCCCAGAGCGGCTGTAGCCTATCCTGCCTCCCGTGCCAGGATGGCAGTCTGTGCAGGAACCACCTTCTGAGTCTGAGGCCTTCGCCCCTTTGGCCTGGCCTTTCCCAGTCTTGCAGTGCACCTGAGGCAGAGCCTATGGTTCCAGCTCTAGGCCTTTTAAATTTCCTTCTTCTCCCTCCGGTTTGCTACCGTTTCCCAAGAAGTTCTCTGGTCTCAGCCCAAGAGAAGCAAGAGGCAAGGCTGTCATTCCCCTTTACCTGGTCATGAACTAAACACCCATCAGCCCCCGGGGCAGCACCCACAGCCGCATCCCTGAAATTCACCCACGAGACTAGGTACTTTTCAGTCAACAAATGTCTGTTGAGGGCCTACTGTGTGCCAGGCACAGTTCTCGATGCTGGACGTGCATCTTTGAACAAAGCAGCAGAGCACACCTGCGTGGAGCACACAGGCAGGGACAGTGACCCTCATATCCCAGAAACTATGCAATGGGTTAGGTGAGCGCTATAGCGGAGAACCAGGAGGCAGGGTCCGGAGGCGGCACAGGACCGGCATGGCAGGATGGGGCTTGCTTGGTGCACAGGTCTGCAAGTGAGGCCAGGCCATGTGGCAGAACAGCAGTGCTTGGTGCGCGGGTCTGATCGGAGGCCAGGGGCTGGAGGTGGGGGAGCTGGAGCTCCAGGCGACAGAGATCTGCAGACCAGTTGCAGGACCCCTTTGAGCAAAGAGAGGGGCCCTTGCAGAGTTTCAAGTACAAAGGAACATGGTCTGACTTGCAGTTTAACAGAACTCAAGAAATGAGTATGGGGAGAGGGGGCAAGCAGGGAGGTGGAGCCCCAGTGAGGCGGCTGCTGCAGGACGCAGATGAGGCACAGCGCAGGCCGCAGGGCCGCACAGGGTGCTGGGAGGTGAGTAGGCACTGCATAGTTTTAAAGAGGATCCAGTGGGATTTTCTGGTGGTTTCCCATGGGACATGAGAGAAGAGAGGAGACAAGGCTGACTCAGGGTCTGGGGAGCATGGGGAGGGTGGCATTGTCCCCCGTTGGCAGACAGGAGGCTGCGTGGGACACTGGGGATGGCAGGGGCCAAAGCCGGGCCTGAGTGTCAGGCGATGATCCTTTGCGGCACCATCAGCCACACTGAGTGACCGGCGGGAGGTGGTGGGGGATGTGCCCGTGGACGATGTTGGCTTACGGATGAGACCTCCCAGGGGTGGTGTAGAGAAAGGAGGGCCCAGGGGCTGAGGATGGGCTGGGGGAGCTTAGAGCGGGACCCGGGGCTGGGGACACTGCGGGGGCAGAGGACCCCCTCAAAGCAGCCCCACCCTGGCAGAAGACGTGGGCCAAAAGGGAGGGATGGCTGACTGTGGAGGCCAAGCCGGTGCCACCCCCAGTGCCCTGCACTTAGATTCCAAAGGCCCAGACCCCATGTTCTTGGTGACATAGCCACATGCCCCTGGTGAGAAAGGGGCATCAGAACACAAGCGCTGGGACAGAACGTCCCACTCGCGACACAGCCCCAGCTGAGTGCTGCCTTTACTGAAGCGAGGTCCCCCGACCCCATGATGGACGTGGACCCCACCTGGCCACCACCAGCTATCTCTGCTACCTTTGCTGGGCCAGCGGAGGCTGCGGCAGGGGCGAGTGAGAAGGGAGAGACTCTGCCTGGGACCAGGGGCTGCACTGCCCGGCCACCACGGCTTGTGGATGACTCTCTGGACAGACGACAGCCCAGGCTGAGCGGATGTGTGAGAAAGGCCAGGCCAGCTCAGGGAACCTGTCCCTCTTCCCACCAGTCAGGACAGGGTCCCGGGAAGTGAGAGGCAGACAGATGCAGCCTTCAACACAGTGACCTGTCACTGACCATGCCCACTGGCCACACCCACCACCGGACACCGACTTGGGCCGCGACAGTCAGCATTTGTCCCCCTGGGAAGCACTGTCAGAGAGGGGCTGGGATTAAGAGGACCTCCTCCCCGACAAACACCTCAGGTGGGTCCCCACACAAAAAAGACACGCAAAGCTGCTCTGGCTGGAAGGATGGGGCGCTCAGAGCCCACTCAATCCTCAAAACCATGCTGTGAGGCCAGTACCATCACTGTACAGAAGAGGAGACTGAGGTTCAGAGAGGTCAACTAATGCGCCCAAGGTACAGGCCCCTGAGTAGCGGCTTTGCCAGTCTGCAAAGTTGGGCTGGTTCTTCCTGTGTTTTCCTGGGTGTGCCTCCCCAGGCACAGGCTGGCTGGAAAGCCCATGCCTTGTTTGGGATAATTATTTGTCATTTTATTTTATACTTCGTTTTGTGTTTTGTTGTATTGCATTGTGTTGTTATTATTTTTAGCACCGAGGACCTGGAGCTGCTTCCTGCGCCTGCCTGTGGCTCCGGCCCGGCATCAGGAGTGGGGCTGGGACGGGACTCCAGTGCTCAGCTCCACCTGCCACCCAATGGCTCCTCCAGGCACAGGATTTCCATCATCAGGACCTGTCCCTGGGCCCCAAGATGGGTATCAAATAAAACAAATAAAATGTGTATGCAACCAAGCAAAAGGAGGCCAGCCACTCAGAGGCAGTGGGGCTCTCCCCACCCAGGACGCAGTCAGGCTGGGCTTGGACACCCACTGACAAAGGGGGAAAGCAGACTCCAGCCCCCGGCAAGCGCCCCACCCCAGCACATTGGCATCTTTTGTCAGCTGCCTCGAAAGGGGACCCAGAAGCCCTGACCTCCCCAGCGTCTGTCCCTTCTCTGCGTTGATTGGCCTGGAATCCCGCAGACCATGCTCCCTGGGGCGGCCGTCCAGCCTGGCACTCCTGCTCCACCACAAGGAAAGAGCCTGGCCCCAGCTTGTCCTCTGTTGCCTCAACTTTATGATCTGCTGGCCCAGAAGTTCTGCTTCCAGAGGGAGGACTGCTTCCTCCAAGGGACATAATAATGATCCCTTTGACCTGGAAGTTACGATGGCCACCTGGCCATTACGGGTTCCTCAAGCCTCTGACACAACAAGCAAAAAGGGAGGTACAGTGTTGGCTGGGGTGATTGCACGTGACCTCCTAGACTACTACTCCACCGCGGAGGTGGGGAAGAGCATGTCCGGGATACAGGAGACCCTTTAGGGCATCTCTGAGTATTACCATGCTCTGTAGTTAGCGTTGAAGGAAAAATGCAAAAATGCAATCTAGGCAGGACCACTGATGGCTCAGGCCCTCGGGAATGAAGGTCTGGGTCACCCCACCATGTAAACAACCATGGCCAGCTAAGGTGCTTGCTGAAGGCAAAGGGCATATGGAACGGGCCGTGGAAGGCCTCTAGCAGAAGTAGGTCATTATAAACACCAGCTATGACCCCACAACCAGTTACAGAGGCAAGCACTGTCACTGCCATGCATATTTCCTCCTTACTTGGCAATGAATATGTGTGTGCGTGTGTGCGTGCACACCTGTGCTTTCTTTCCTTGCTTATTCCTTTACCCAGTACATCAGATGTATTGACTTTACATCATAGTATTTAAGTTACAGGAAATCAAGAAGAGTAGTCATCACTCAAGGATTTACCTCCTCTTCCAGGGAAGGACTTAGCGAGTTTTCTTTTGTAAATAGTATACTTTTCTGTGTTAGGAAGAATTACGATGTTGTTATTGTTTATTTGGAGACAAAGTATGGTTTTAGGAGATTTGTACAGGTGCCAAGTTGACAAAGGGCAGCTTGTGATGGTGAATTTTATGTGTCAGTTAGACTGGCCACAGGGTCCCCAGCTTAAACATTATTTGTGGGTGTGTCTGTGAGGGTGTTTCTGGATGAGATTAGTATTTGAATCCGTGGGCTCTGTAAACTGCCCTCCCTTATGTGGTTGGGCATCAGCTGATCTATTGAGATCCTGAATAGAACAAAAGGTAGAAAGAGGAATTTCTCCCTTTTTCTTGACCCGTTGTTTGAGCTGGGACATCTCATCTCATCACCTGTCCTCCGCCTGGGATGCACACCCTTGCATCATCCGCTCTCCTGGGGCTCCAGCCTGCAGAAGGCAGGGGGTGAGTTTTCTCAGCCTCCAAAATTGTGTGAACCAATTCCTCCTAATAAGTCTCCTACTACATACATAAATATCCTGCTGGTCCTGTCTGCCTGGCGGAGGCTGACTAACACAGGTCCTTAAAGAATTGTCAGGCACTCAAGAATTATGTACATGCTACATAATCGTAAGCCTCACATTTAAATACATCCTGGATTCAGGATGGGTGTAAGATTCAAGAAGATTTTTTAAATGAAACCACAAAAGCACTAAAAGAGGTGGCTAACAGTCATATAATCTTGAAATAAAGAAGTTCTTCCTGAATATCACTCCAAAGGCAAAACCCACAAGAAATAGCTTTGACTACATAAAATGTAACCTCTATCTATGGCCAATCAGAAAAAATAATATAGATACTAACAAAAAAAGCAAATAATAATCCTATATTCACTGTATTCTAGGCACTGTTATAAGCACTTTACTAACTTATTCAATCCTCATAACAAGCCGACCAAGTATGAACCTTACCCCCAATGATAGATGAAAACACAAAGGCTATGGGAGATGAGAATGGACCCCAAGTCACACAGTCAGGAGGTGGTACGACAGTGACCGAGTCTGTGTTCTCAACCACAGAAGACATACACCACAGACTGGGAAACCTGAGAACAGTTCATGACTACATACAAAAGGCAAAGATTACTATCTTTATGACGATAATACATACATGCACTTTTACCAATGAGAAAAAGAACAAACACCTCAATAGAAAAAAAGGCAAAGGAAGTAATTCAGACAAAGCCACATAAAAAAAAAAAATTCAACCCAACCAGTTAGTAAAGAAAGGCAAATTCAAACCAGACCCTTCGCACGGGACTGGCTAAGATTCTAAAGGATTCATCTCTGCAGTGGTGAGCACCCCGGGCGGGGTTCTTTAGGAAGCTGAGCCTGAGAAGGGGCTGGTGAGCAGCAGGCTGTTCATTCGGGCCTGCCTTATGCTCAGTACCTGTGGGAGGGAGGGTGGGACGCACCGGGGCGGGGGTGGGGGTGGGGAGGCCCCGGTGGCAGCGGCCCAGGCAGGCCTGCACGGGAGTGGTCCCAGGAAGGGTGTCCTGCTGAGACAGGGGCCATGGGCTTAGACAGAGCAGGGTGAGGGCCTCTGGAAAAAAACAAAACAAGATAACCATTGCGGGATTTGCTTTGGCTGCTGGGAGCCCAGCTTATTTTTCTAACTTTACCCAAGCGCTGCCTTTCTTCCTCCAGCCCTAAACAAATGATTTGTTGCAACTTGGGCACTGTAGCAAACAAGCCCAAAACTACTGCAAGCCCAAAACAACATAGTAAAAAAGGCAGGAAGGATTCCATCTTGAAATCCAATTAGTAAAAAAGTAAAACAACGACTCAGCCCCCCTTGGGAGCAAAGCAGGCGGCCTGAGTGAGATGCTTCCAGACCAGGAAGCTGCTCTCCTGGGAGGAAATCAGGTCAGTAAAGTTCTTGTAAATAACCAGGAAGACTAATAAGAAACTTAAGTGTTTCTTCAAAAGTATTTGGAACCACTTAACAGGTGCACATCCCTAGCCCTTTGTCTCTCAACTGCCTATGAAAACCCCTAGACAACGTACCACCCCGGGACTCTCTTGTCCCTCGTGGCGTGAGCCGGGAGCTCTGTCCTTTCACTCTATCTCTAAATAAAAGCCTGTACCTTGCTCTCCTACCTCGACTGTTCGCGAAGTTCATTCTTCAGCTCCATGAACAAGAACCCCGGCATCACTGCGCTGGGCGGAGCTGACTGACCTTTTACCCCCGCGCTGATGTGTCATTGAATGAAGCTGCCCCGGGGAAGGTTCGTGACTTGGGGCGCGGCGGCTCTCTGCAGCCGAGCGAGCACCGGAAAGACTATCAGCTGAAGGCACTCCCAGCAGCTGGGGTGACAGGTCGTCTTGAGGAGGGATCCGGGTGACTCATCACAAAGATATTTTTTAAAGTGCATATTGAAAGCTGTTTAAATAAGCAACCCATTTCTGCATACTCCACGACAGCAGTTAAAAGCGGGTAGAGTTCTCAGCCATTCTATAAGCCTTTCTGGCTCCCTCCCCAACCTCACCCCCTGCTCTCGTGTCCCTCCATGCTGCCTGCTTTGGAGACCACCAGGCACTGTGCTCTGATACCCTGCACCCAGTGCCTGCTGCTGCAGCCAGCTAGTACTAGTTTGCAAGAGCTGGTTGCTCAAATTTTACGCATTCTGCAAGCCAGGTATTAAAACACTGGTAGCTTAAAATGAGCCAGGGTGGGCGTATCGACACCACGGCAAGGGGTAAATGTTACAAGTCAAGCCAAGAGAGAGTGTGTTAACTCAGTACAACCCTTTTCTCCTCATCAGCAAAAATGCCAGGGACTCCTGGGTCATCCCTTGGGACCCTAGTCCCTATAAGGACTCTAGTCCTCTGCTCATCTCCTAACCCAGCCTCTCCTCCATCCCTCCCCCATTCCCAAAGTCCCTCACCGCGCCCTCTGGGACTTACAGGACACTGTGAGCAAAAGCACCCCCTCCCGCACGTTCTCTCCACCGTCTTGCTGTCTGGAGCCCTGGTCTCAGGGGTGTCCTCCTTGCTGCTGAAGTTTACTCCCAGATTACTGTCCTCCTCCGTTCCCTAAACCCTCCGGCTCTGGATTGCAACTATCCGCAAATCCTGGTCTCTCTTAGATGTTCCTAGATGTTCGCTCCTGGCTCATTGTCACTCACTCTAAACCACTTCCGTCCTGATTCTCGGTGATTTGAATATCCACAGAGATGATCTCTGCTCCTCCAATGACCTTGTCTTCCGCCCACCCTGGACCACCACTTTGCACAGGCATTCTCTTGACATGTGTTGTCCAGTACAGTGGATACAAGACACTTGAAATGTTGCTGGTCCAAAATGAGATGTGCAATCAGTATGAAATACATACCACATTTCAAAGACTTAGCATGAAAAAAAAAAGTGAAATATCTCATTAATCATTTTTTTGAGGCCTCAGTTAGTCTAAGATTTAAAAGAAAAGTTTTCCAGCTTTATTGAGGTCTAATTGACAAATAAGAATTGTATATACTTACACTGTACAATGTGATGTTTGGACATATGTACACATTATGAAATCATTACTATAATCAAGCTAATTAATATATCCATCACCTCACATAGTTTTGTGTGTGGGTGATGAGAACATTTATGATCTACTCTTTTAACAAATTTCAAGTACACAATACAGTATCATTAACTACAGTCACCATGCTGAACATCAGGTCTGCAGCACTCACTCATCCTGCATGATGTAATTTTGTACCCTTTGACCAGCATCTCCCCCTTCCCCAACATCCAGCTCCTGGTAATCATCAACTTGCAGCTTTCTGGTTCTATGAGTTCAATTTTTTAGATTCCACACATAAGTGAGGTCATAGAGTATTTGCCTTTCTGTGTCTGACTTATTTCACTTAAGATCATGTCCTCAAGTGACTATGCCCTGTATCACAAATGACAGGGTTTTCTTTTTTTGTGGCTGAATAATAATCCATTATATATATTTTCTTTATCCTTTGACCCTTTGATGGATACCAAGGTTGATTCAGTATCTTGGCTGTTGTAAATAATGCCGCAGTGAATACAGGATGCAGATATCTCTCTGAGGTACTGATTTCATTCACTTTACATGCCCAGAAGGAGGACTGTTGGATCATGATAGTTCTATTTTTAATATCTTGAGGAAATGCCTTACTGTTTTCCATAATGGCTGCACCAATTTACATTCCCACCAACAGTGTACAAGGGTTCCCTTTCTCCACATCCTTACCAACACTTGTTATCTTTTGTCTTTTTGGTAATAGCCATTCTAACAAGTGTGAAGTGGTATCTCTTTAGGGTTTGATTTCCCTGGTAGGTAGTGACGTTGAATATTTTCTTCTGTACCTGCTGGCCATTTGCATGTCTTCTTTTGAGAAATGTCTATTCAGGTCCTTGCCCATTTCTTAATTGGGTTATTTTGTATTTTGATATTGAGTTGAGTTCCTTATACATTTTGGATATTAGCTCCTTATCCGGTGTATGGTTTGCAAATACTCCCTCCCATTCTGTAAGTTGTGCCTTTACTCTGATGATGGTGTCCTTTGCTGTGCAGAAGCTTCTTAGTTTGATGCAGTCCCTGTGTCTATATTTGCTTTTGTCACTTGTACTGTGAGGGTCATATCTAAAAAATCATTGCCCAGTCCATTATCAAGAAGTTTTTTCCCTAATTCTTAAATTTTAATTACATGTTGAAATAGCTATATTTGGGGCATACTGGGTCAAATAAAATGTATTATTTAAATTAATTTTGCCTCTTTTTTTAATGTGACTATTATAAAATGTTCAACTACATGACTCACATATGTGTCTCCCATATCTCCATCAGGCCACACTGCTCTACACCTTGCCAGTACCCAAATGGACCCCTTCCATAACCTGAGTTTCAAGCACGCCACCTATAACCATCACCTCTCATCTTTCCAATTCACACCACTAGTACCCCCATACCAGTGATTTTCAAACCCACTGAGATCTACAAGCCATTAATTACTCTTTATGCCTTTTAACTGTCTCACATCCTCGTCTGCTTTCTCTCCCAGCTGAGATTCCATGGTCCTTCATTGCAGCCCCTGTCTCATGTACTCATCAGCAAATTCTCCCCTCGCCTGTCATTGTATTCACCTGGGAAAACCTCAAGCCTGGGTAATTATAACACTATAGCAGCACCTGTTAAGTTGAGTGATGCTGAAGGAAAATTTGCAAACCTGGTAACTGGTCTCACTTTAATTCTTGTTGTTGTTGTTTGTTTTTTTTTTAACAATTTATTTTATTTTAGTATCATTAACCTACAATTACATGAGCAATATTGTGATGATTAAACTACCCGCTTCATCAGGTCCCCCCCACCAACCCTATTACAGTCACTGTCCATCAGTGTAGTGAGATGAGAATCACTACTTGTCTTCTCTGAGCTGTACAGTCCTCCCCGTGCCCCCCGCCACCCTATGTCTGCTAATCGTAATGCCCCTTTTACCCTCTTATCCCTCCCTTCCCGCCCTTCTTCCCCAGTCCCTTTCCCTTTGGTAACTATTAGTCCGTTCTTGGGTTCTGTGAGTCTCCTGCTGTTTTGTTCTTCAGTTTTTTTTTCTTTGTTCTTGTACTCCACATATGAGTGAGATCATTTGATACTTGTCTTTTTCGGCCTGGCTTATTTCACTGAGCATAATACCCTCCAGCTCCATCCATGTTGTTGCAAATGGTAGGATTTGTTTTTTTCTTATGGCTGTGTAATATTCCATTGTATATATGTACCACATCTTCTTAATCCATTCATCTACTGATGGGCACTTAGGTTGCTTCCATTTCTTGGCTATTGTAAATAGTGCTGCAATAAACAGAGGGATGCATCTGTCTTTTTGAAACTGGGTTGCTGCATTCTTGGGGTAAATTCCTAGGAGTGGGATTCCTGGGTCAAATGGTATTTCTATTTTGAGTTTTTTGAGGAACCTCCATACTGCTTTCCACAATGGTTGAACTAATTTGTATTCCCACCAGCAGTGCAGGAGGGTTCCCTTCTCTCCACATCCACGCCAACATTTGTTGTTGTTGGCGTTTTGGATGTTGGCCATTCTCACTGGTGTGAGGTGATATCTCATTGTGGTTTTAATTTGCATTTCTCTGATGATTAGCAATGTGGAGCATCTTTTCATGTGCCTGTTTGCAAGTTACATATGGAGCTTTTCTCAAGATAAATCATATTCTTGGCCAGTAACAATAAATTGTAAAGGATTCATCTAAATCAAAGTTTGTTCTCCAGCTACAGTGGAATTTAATGACAAGTCAGTAGTACAAAGACACTGGAAAATCTCCAGTTATTTGGAAACTAAATAGCATACTTCCAAATAACCATGGAACAAAGAAGAAATCAAAAGAGAAATAAGAAAGTATTTTGAAGGAAAATGAATGCAAAACATATTGGAATTTGGGGGATGTCATTTATTATGCACAGAACTGTGTTCCTCCCAAACTCATAAGTTGAAGCCCTAACTTCCACTGCAGTTGTATTTGGAGATAGGCTCTTTAGGGAGATAATTAAGGTTAAATGAGTTCACAAGTGTGGGGCCCTAAATTGATAGGTCTGGTGTCCTTATAAGAAGATGAAGACACACCTGATATCTATCTCCACACATACAGAGGAAAGGCCATGGGAGCAAGTAGGTGCCCACCTACAAGCCAGGAAGAGAGTTCTCACAGAAACCAAGTCTGATGGCACCTTGATCTTGGGCATCTAGCCTCCAGAACTGTGAAAAAATTAATTTCTGTTTTTAAGCCACTCAGTCGATGGTGTCTTGTTATGGAAGCCTGAGCTGACAAACATGCCATTAAAACAGTACTTGGGGGAAATGTGTAACATTAAACACCTATACTAGAGGAGAAGAATGATTCCAAATCAATGACCTTGACATCCACTTTAAGAAACCACAGAAAGAAGAGCAAATGTAACCCAGAAGAAAGCAAATAATAACAATAATTAAAATGAAAATCATCAAAAGAGAAAACAGAAAAACAGTAAATAAAATCAGTGAAACCAAAAGCTGATTCTTGGTGAAGATCAGTAATATGGATAAACTTCTCAGACTGATCAAGAAAAAAAAGAAGGAAGACACAAGCTACCCAAAGCAGGATCAAGAGAAGTGATGTCCCCAAAGGTGACAAATATTGAAGGATAATAAAGGAATATTAGGAACAACATAGACAGTTTGGATTAAATGCACAAATTCCTTGATTGACACAAACTATCAACATTGTCTCAAGAAGAAATAGATACAGGGGGATTCTCAAGATGGCGGCATGAGTAGGGTGGCAGAAATCTCCTACCAAAACCATATATATATTGAAAATATAGCAAATACAACTATTCCTAAAAGAGTGACCAGAAGGTACAGTACACCAGACAGGCTACATCTACATCTGCAAGAACTCAACATCTCACAAAAAGGGTAAGATACAAAGCTGTGACCCAGCAGGACCTGAGCACTCCCCCCACCCCAGCTCACCAGCGGGAGGAAAAGAATCAGAGTGGGGAGGGAGTGGAAGTACAGGACTGCTAAATAACCAGCTGTAGTAATCTGCACCAGGAGCACAGACACGCCTTGCATGGTATACTGGATATTAGAGGAATGGAAAAGCAAAACCCGAGACTAAGACTGCAAACAGGTTCCCACAGCCAGCTGCCCTGGGACAAAAGAAAAGTGGGCACTTTAAAAGTCTTAAAGGAACAAGGGTTTAACAGGTGGACAAAATCAGTCTGGCACACTCAGCCCAGCAGGCTGGGAACCTTAAGGAATGTCAGGTGCCATAACACCCGGGTGGCAACACAGCTCCGAAGCCCATCACGGTGATAAGCAGCCTGCCGTTCATCCCCCCCTGCTGGCACTGCAAGCAAACAAGCTGACCCACCATTGCTGCGGAGCAGCCGGGGATCAGTCCCGCCCACAGCAACCACACAGAGGCTTTCCCCAGTGGCACGGCTAGCCAAGCCAGACCCAGAGGCTTCCCCCTGCTTGCAGTCGGCCAACACAGACAGCAGAGACTGGCACAGAGTCCAGAAGGCACAAAGGGGCTTTATTCTCATGGCAAACACAAGCTGCTCACCTGCAACCCCCACTAGTGCCCCAGGCCATCCTGAGAACCGCCCCACCCATGGCAGCTCGGGGGATAAACCCAGAGGCTGCCCCCTGCACCCACCTGTTTGGCACAGACAGAGGAAACCGGCAGGGAGTCCTCGAAGCATGTAAGGGCTCTGTTCCTGCAGCGAACGTGCGCTGCTCACCTGCAACCACTGCCAGTGCCCTAGGCCATCCCGAGGGCCTCACCGCCCACAGAAGCTCAAGGGGTCAACCCAGAGGCTGCACCCTGTGTGTGGGTGACCAGCACAGGCAGCGGAAATGGGCAAGGTGACCAGCAAGCAGGAGGGACTTTGTTCTCCCAGCTGACACACACAACACTCGCCAGTGATCACTTCCAACACCATGAAAAGTCAGAAGAACCTTGTTCCGTCCAAAATCACTCAAAAACCAGGGAGAGGGCCTGGTGAGACTGAAATCACCAATATTCCTGAAAAAGAATTCAAAATAAAAGTCATAAGCATGCTGATGGAGATACAGAGAAATATGCAAGAGCTAAGGGATGAATTTTGGAGGGAGATAACATAAATGAAGCAAACAATAAAAGGATTTAAGAGCAGACTGGATGAGGTGCAAACAGGAATACAGAGAAGCTGAGGCACAGAGAGATAAAAGGATCTCTAGGAATGAAAGAATATTAAGAGAACTGTGTGACCAATCCAAAAGGAACAATATTCGCATTATAGGGGTACCAGAAGAAGAAGAGAGAGAAAAAGGGATAGAAAGTGTCTTTGAAGAAATAATTGCTGAAAACTTCCCCAATCTGGGAAAGGAAATACACTCTCAGAACATGGAAGTCCACAGATCTCCCAACACAAGGGACCCAAGGAAGACAACACCAAGACATATAATAATTAAAATGGCAAAGATCAAAGACAAGGACAGAGGATTAAAAACAGCCAGAGAAAGAAAAAAGATCACCTACAAAGGAAAACCCATTAGGCTATCATCAGACTTCTCAGCAGAAACCTAACAGGCCAGAAGAGAATGGCATGATATATACAATGCAATGTAACAGAAGGGCCTTGAACCAAGAATACTGTACCCAGCACGATTATCATTTAAATTTGAGGGAGGGATTAAACAATTCCCAGACAAGCAAAAGTTGAGGGAATTTACCTCCTACTAACCACCTCTACAATGTATTTTAAAGGGATTGCTCTAAATGGAAGGTCTCCTAAGGCTAAATAGATGTAACCAAAGAAAATAAAATCACAGCAAAGAAAATAGACCAACCAAATACTAACGAAATGCAAAATAAAATCAGCTCTCTACAAAATCAGTCAAGGGAAACACAAAAGAGTATAGAATAAAACGCCTAACATATAAAGAGTGGAGGAGGAAGAAAAAGAAGGGAGAGAAATAAAGAATAGTCAGACTGTGTTTATAATAGCTTAATAAGAGAGTTAAGTTAGACTGTTAGATAGTAAAGAAGCTACCCTTGAACGTTTGGTAACCATGAATCTAAAGCCAGCAATGGCAATAAGTATATATCTATTGATAATCACCCTAAATGTAAATGGACTGAATGCACCAATCAAAAGACACAGAATAATAGAATGGATAAAAAAGCAAGACCCATCTGTATGCTCCTTACAAGAGACTCACCTCAAACCCAAAGATATACACAGACTAAAAGTGAAGGGATGGAAAAAGATATTTCATGCAAACAACAAAGAGAAAAAAGCAGGTGTTGCAGTACTTGTATCAGACAAAATAGACTTCAAAACGAAGAAAGTAGCAAGAGATAAAGAAGGACATTACATAATGATAAAGGGGTCAGTCCAACAATAGGATATAACCATTATAAATATCTATGCACCCAACACAGGAACACCTATATATGCCAAACAAATGCTAACAGAATTAAAGGAGGAAATAGAAAGCACTGCATTCATTTTAGGAGACTTCAACAAACCACTCACTCCAAAGAACATATCAACCAGACAGAAAATAAGTAAAGACACAGAGGCACTGAACAACACACTAGAACATATGGACCTAACAGACATCTATACAACCCTACACCCCAAATCATCAGGATACACATTCTTGTCAAGTGCACATGGAACATTTTCCAGAATAGACCGCATACTAGCCTCAAAAAGAGCCTCAGTAAATTCAAAAATATTGAAATTCTACCAACCAACTTCTCAGATCACAAAGGTATAAAACTAGAAATAAATTGTACAAAGAAAACAAAAAGGCTCACAAACACATGCAGGATTAACAACATGCTCCAAAATAATCAATGGATCGATGATCAAGTTAAAACAGAGATCAAGCAATATATGGAAACAAATGACAACAACAGCACAATGCCCTAACTTCTGTGGGACACAGAAAAGTCAGTGCTAAGAGGAAAGTATATGGCAATACAGGCCTATCTCAAGAAAGAAGAACAATCCCAAATGAACAGTCTAAACTCACAATTAATGAAACTAGAAAAAGAACAAATGAGGCCCTAAGTCAGTAGAAAGGAGGATATAATAAAGAACAGAGCATAAATAAATAAAATTGAAAATACAACAATAGAATCAATGAAACCAGGAGCTGGTTCTTTGAGAAAATAAACAAAATAGATAAACACCAAGCCAGACTTATCAAGAAAAAAAAGAGAATATACACACATAAACAGAATCAGAAATGAGAAAGGAAAAATCACTACAGATACCACCAAAATACAATTAATTTTTAGAGAATACTATTAAAAAGTGTATGCTAAGAAATTGGATAACCTAGAAGAAATGGACAACTTTTTAGAAAAATACAACCTTCTAAGACAAGAAACAGAAAATCTGAACAGACCAATTACCCGCAACAAAATTGAATTGGTAATCAAAAAACTACCTAAGAACAAAACCCTGGACCAGATTGCTTCACTGCTGAGTTTTATCAAACATTTAGTGCAGACCTAACACCCATCCTCCTTAAAGTTTTCCAAAAAGTTGAAGAGGAGGGAGTACTTCCAAACTCATTCTATGAGGCCAGCATCACTCTATTACCAAAACCGGGCAAAGACACCAAAAAAAAAAAGAAAATTACAGACCAATATCCCTGATGAATATAGATGCAAAAATACTCAACAAAATATTAGCAAACTGAATTAAAAAATACATCAAAAAGATCATCCATCATGATCAAGTAGGATTTACTCCAGGGATGCAAGGATGATACAACATTCGAAAATCCATCAACGTCATCCACCACATCAACAAAAAGAAGAACAAAAACCACATAATCATCTCCATAGATGCTGAAAAAGCATTTGACAAAATTCAACATCCATTCATGATAAAAACTCCCAACAAAATGGGTATAGAGGGCAAGTACCTCAATATAATAAAGACTACATATGACAAACCCACAGCCAACATGATACTTAACAGCGAGAAGCTGAAAGCTTTTCACCTAAGATAGGGAACAAGACAGGGGTGCCCACTCTCTCCACTGTTATTCAACATAGTACTGGAGGTCCTAGCCACAGCAATCAGACAACACAAAGAAATAAAAGGCATCCAGATTGGTAAGGAAGAAGTTAAACTGTCCCTGTTTGCAGATGACATGATATTGTACATAAAAAACCCTAAAGACTCCACTCCAAAACTACTAGATCTAATATCTGAATTCAGCAAAGTTGCAAGATACAAAATTAATACACAGAAATCTGTTGCTTTCCTATACATTAACGATGAACTAGCAGAAAGAGAAATCAGGAAAACAATTCCATTCACAATTGCATGAAAAAGAATAAAGTGCCTAGGAATAAACCTAACCAAGAAGTGAAAGACCTATACCCTGAAAACTGCAAGACACTCTTAAGAGAAATTAAAGAGGATACTAATAAATGGAAATTCATTCCATGCTCTTGGGTAGGAAGAATTAATATTGTCAAAATGGCTCTCCCACCTAAAGCAATCTACAGATTCAATGCAATTCCTGTCAAAATAATGACAGCATTCTTCAATGAACTGGAACAAATAGTTCTAAAATTCATATGGAACCACAAAAGACCCCAAATAGCCAAAGCAATCCTGAGAAGGAACAATAAAGCAAGGGGGATCTCGCTTCCCAACTTCAAGCTGTACTACAAAGCCACAGTAATCAAGACAATTTGGTGCTGGCACAAGAACAGACCCATAGACCAGTGGACCAGAATAGAGTCCAGATATTAACCCAAGCATATATGGTCAATTAATATATTATAAAAGAACCATGGATATACCATGGGGAAATGACAGCCTCTTCAACAGCTGGTGTTGGCAAAACTGGACAGATACATGTAAGAGAATGAAACTGGATTATTGTCTAACCCCATACACAAAAGTAAACTCAAAATGGATCAAAGACCTGAATGTAAGTCATGAAACTATAAAACTCTTAGAAAAAAACATAGGCAAAAATCTCTTGGACATAAACATGAGCAACTTCTTCATAACATATCTCCCCAGGCAAGGGAAACAAAAGAAAAAACGAAAAAATGGGACTATATCAAACTAAAAAGCTTCTGTACAGTAAAGGACACTATCAGTAGAACAAAAAGGCATCCTACAGTATGGGAGAATATCTTCATAAATGACATATCCGATAAGGGGTTGACATCCAAATTATATAAAGAGCTCACGCACCTCAACAAACAAAAAGCAAATAAGCCAATTAAAAAATGGGCAGAGGAGCTGAACAGACACTTCTCCACAGAAGAAATCCAGAGGGCCAACAGGCACATGAAAAAATGCTCCACATCGCTAATCATCAGAGAAATGCAAATTAAAACGACAATGAGATATCACCTCACACCAGTGAGGATGGCCAACATCCAAAACACAAACAACAACAAATGTTGGCGAGGATGTGCAGAAAGGGGAACCCTCCTACACTGCTGGTGGGAATGCAAATTAGTTCAACCATTGTGGAAATAGTATGGAGGTTCCTCAAAAATCTAAAAATAAAAATACCATTTGACCCAGGAATTCCACTCCTAGGAATTTACCCTAAGAATGCAACAGCCCTGTTTCAAAAAGACAGATGCACCCCTATGTTTATTGCAGCACTATTTTCAATAGCCACGAAATGGAAGCAACCTAAGTGTCCATCAGTAGATGAATGGATACAGAAGAGGTGGTACATATACACAATGGAATATTATTCAGCCATAAGAAGAAAACAAATCCTTCCATTTGCAACAACATGGATGGAGCTAGAGGGTATTATGCTCAGTGAAATAAACCAGGCAGAGAAAGACAAGTGTCAAATGATTTCACTCATATGTGGAGTATAAGAACAAAGAAAAAAACTGAAGGAACAAAAGAGCAGCAGACTCACAGAACCCAAGAATGGACAAACAGTTACCAAAGGGAATGGGACTGGGGAGGATGGGTGGGAAGGGAGGGATAAGGAGGAAAAGGGGCATTATGATTAGCAGACATAATGTAGAGGGGGCACGGGGAGAGCTGTACAACTCAGAGAAGACAAGTAGTGATTCTATAGCATCTCACTACACTGATGGACAGTGACTGTAATGGGGTGTGTGGTGGGGATTTGATAATGGGAGTCTAGTAACCATAATGTTGCTCATGTAATTGTACATTAATGATTCCAAAATTAAAATATATATATAAAAAAGAAGAAGAAGAAGAACTAGATAATCTGAATAGATTTATCTATTTAACTTTTATCTATTCATTACCTTTCTCTATTAAGGGGATAGCATTTAATAATGAAAAATCTTCCCTCAGAGAAAATTCCACAGTCATATATCTTCACTGGTGAGTTCTACCAAACATTTAAGGAAGAAATAATACTCACTGTACAAAAACTCTTTCAGACAATTGAAACTGAGTGAAACAGTATTTCCCAGCTATATGAGACCAGAAAAAAAGGTATGTTGTCAAACAAAGAAAAGAAAGGAGGGAAGGAGGGTGAGAAGAAGGAAGAAAACTACAGACCAATATTCTTCATGAAAGTATGTACGAATCCAACAAAACCGTAGCTAATAAAATCCCAGAGCACACAGACCAGGACAGCGCACCCCCAATCAGGGGGCCTGCGCTCTGGGATACAGGGTGAAATTATTGACACATGCTACAGTATGGATAAATCTCAAAATCATGAAGCCGAGTGAAAAAAAAATGAAAAAGAAAGAGTATACACACTGTATGATTCTGTTTGTATAGTAACAGAAAGTAGGTCAATGGTGGCCTAGGGGCAGGAACCAGGAGAAACAGGAGGGAAGACGCCACGCAGACATGGGGTGTCGTAACTCCAAGAGAGCCTGAGCCTGGTTCTGATGCTCTTAGCGATGGCTCAGACCCAGGCTTCTCGTAAACTGGGGACCCATCTGCATCCAAGGCATAGGGGGGAGGGGGAGCTGCTGAATAAGGGCCCTGAAGTAAACTCGGGAATTTGGGTTTTAACAAGCTCCCCCAAGAAATTCTAATACCCACAAATGTTTACAAACCCCTCGCTTAGGATCTGGGAGATCAAACCAGTGTTCACAACGCTGTCCCTCAGTGCAGTGTGGAAAGACTACAGTCCCCCGAATTCTGCCGAGTGCTGGCGCAGCGGAGGAGCCGGAGGAGGGCGATGCTCAACACTGACAGGAAGAACTGGTTCAGGGGAGGTATTCAGGGCATGAGCCACGACCAGCGTGGTCAGGGAAAGTGTGCGAGGAAGACAGGCTTCCTGGTGCCCTCGGTACCCAGCAGGGAACAGACAGCCTTGGCCGGGCCAGACAGGACCCTGTTTTTACTTTCAGAAAGAGAAAGCCACCTGTCAATAGCAGAAAGATCAGGTTTTCCCTGCCTTCCTCACTTAAATGGTTTTGAGAGGTGGGAGGAGGGAACTAGAGGCTGGAATGAAGACCTTTTGTCCACCTGGGGAAGCAGAGGAGAGCAGTCTGGGAGGGACATGAGGGATGTAGGATGGAGCCATGCCCAGGTGACAGCCCCTGGTAGAGGGATAGGGCACACGTCCCAGAGGTGCCACGACACTGGCAGCAGTGGCCACCGTGCAGCGGGCAGCCTAAGAGCAGAGGAAGCCTCCCACTGCCCCTCCTGCATACCCGCCTTCTTGGAAAGTGATGTGTCTACAGTCTGGAGTCAGCAGCTTGCTGTTACCATCATAAGGGAAGAATGCTGTGTCACAGAGAGTCCTTGGACTTTACATCCGACAGGCACGGCCTCAAATTCCAGCGTTATCACTTCAAGGCTCAAGGTGCATTTACTGGGAAGCCAAACAAGCTTACGTCTGCAGGGCCCCTGGCTAACACGAGCCTTTCTCCAAGCCCCGGGCCTCACTTTATATCTGAAATGTGCTCTTTCCTTTCAGAGAGCCTCCCTAACTTGAAAGCTTTAGGACTCACTACATTGGCCCCACCCTAAGAGGTGCCCATTTGGCATGGGGAGAAGAGCTGTCATCTCTTGGAGGGTTGTTCTAGAGAATAACCAGACTGTAAGCAGGAGCCATACCCTGAGTGCTGGTGCCTGGTGTCCTTACCGGGGCGCGCTGCAGCACCTCCATGGCGAGGACCTGCGCCCTTCGGATTTCTCCCTAAAATGTGGGGCTCTGGAGAGGAAATCTTCTTGCAGGGTTACCTGTATATCTCAGCAGCCTTGTGAAGCAGGCATTTCAACATTTAGACACTGAAGTTTTCTGATGGGCACTGGGGTCAAAATAACAAAAACTCAGTCGGCAAAGGGAGAATAGAAACCAGCAGATTTATTATTTCAGAGATTGTTCCTCTCAGGTAAACTGCCTAATAATATCTGCTTAACTACATTGTCTTTGGGATCTCAGCTCCCCGATGTTCTGCATTTCTATTAGCACCCCACCCCTACCATCTCAGAGAGCACTGCTGATCGTTAAGTGAGGCAGGTGTGATTATGCATCTACTATGCAACATTGTGTCTACATGTTGAAGTGTAAGCACTGTGTGTGCAGTGTAAGCAACTGTACAAAATCAGCCGTGTTCATTTGGTGGCTTGCATCCTGTGCCACTATCCCCGTCTACCCCAGTGACATGAGTGGGTCAGGAAAGATGGGTCCACAGGGCAATGGAGTAATGAACTTAACACCCTTAAGGTTGCACGAATCACATGATTTATTTTGCAATTTCCTTTCACACAACACTCAAAGGGAGGATCAAGCATATCTAAAAATCATACGTATCACAGATCAATGCATCTCATACCGATCACGACAGATGGTTTGAGTCTGGGCTGTCCCTATCAGCCTCTTGTCTGTCCCAAGCATGCAGTGGAGACAGTTCTAGTGGAGCGATGCATCCGTGATGGAGCAGGAGGACAGGCAGAAGAGCAAGTCTCGGAGCACACATACGTGGTCCGGTGTCAGGGACCTGGGACGAGCGTGCCATGGGGCTCTGTGTCCGGTCCCTCATACAGTCCAGTCCATCCTCCAGGGGTCGGATATAAGACGGGACAGCCCACATGTGGTGTTATCCAGCTCAGGTGTTCACCGGCACACCTGATATATGGAGTTATCTGGTTTGGGGGTCACCGGCACACCTGTTAGGGTGAGGTATGTTCACACAGTCAGCACAAAAGCAGGCAAGCCTGAAAGAAGCAACTCCATATTGGATGCCCACATCACCCAGTTACTTGCTGCCTAATTAATAACTAATCATCCCCAAACTTAGAGGCTGGACACAACAATAAGCCTATGTCATCATCTCCCTGGTATCCTGGCGCTGACTGGGCTCAGCTAGGTGGGCCTTGCCCCGGGGCTCTCACAAGGGTGCAGTCTTAGAGTTCTCCAGAGGTTTTCCTCACCAGCAAGGCTGGACTTGGTGCTGCCTATCAGCTGAGATAATGGCTAGCAGTGCTGCCAGGCGCCCCCCACATGGTCTCCTCATGTCGATGGGGCTTCTTTCTGGCATGGCAGCTGAGTTCTAGCCCCAGTGTCCTTTTATGACCCAGCCTCAGAGTCACATAGCATTACTTCCACCAGTCCTGTTTCAAGGGAAAGGAACATTAAGTCCCACCTTTCAACGGGAGGAATGTCTTTGTCACGTATGGGATGGGAGACACCACAGGGCCACCTTGGAAAACCCAATCTGCCACACATACCCTCCAAGTACAAGTAGTAAATCATTGGATTTGCCTTAAGTGTGGTCCCTAGGGAAGCCTGCAACACGACTCTTTAAGAATGCAGTCGTCATCAGCGTCTATATTATGAACTGACCGAGCATGTATTTTTTTTTTGCTATTATTAATATACAACTACATGAGCAACATTATGGTTACTAGACTCCCCCTATTATCAAGTCCCCCCACATACCCCACTACAGTCACTGTCCTTCAGCGTAGTAGGATGTTATAGAATCACTACTTGTCTTCTCGGTGTTGTACTGCCTTCCCCGTGTTATACAGCCTTCCCCGCATACCCTCAACCCACCCCCACCCCCGCTACATTATGTGTGCTAATTGTAATAGCCCTTTTCCCCCCTTATCCCTCCCTTCCCACCCCTCTTCCCCAGTCCCTTTCCCTCTGGTACCTGTTAGTCCGTTCTTGGGTTCTGTGAGTCTGCTGCTGTCTTGTTCCTTCAGTTTTTCTTTGTTTTTATACTCCACAGATGAGTGAAATCATTTGATACTTGTCTTTCTCTGCCTGGCTTATTTCACTGAGCATAATACCCTCTAGCTCCATCCATGTTGTTACAAATGGAAGGATTTGTTTCCTTCTTATGGCTGAATAATATTCCATTGTGTATATGTACCACCTCTTCTGTATCCATTCATCTACTGATGGACACTTAGCTTGCTTCCATTTCTTGGCTATTGTAAATAGTGCTGCGATAAACATAGGGGTGCGTATGTCTTTTTCAAACTAGGCTGCTGCATTCTTAGGGTAAATTCCTAGGAGTGGAATTCCTGGGTCAAATGGTATTTCTATTTTGAGTTTTTTGAGGAACATACATACTGCTTTCCACAATGGTTGTTCTAATTTACATTCCCACCAGCAGTGCAGGAGGGTTCCCCTTTCTCCATATCCTTGCCAACATTTGTTGTTGTTTGTCTTTTGGATGGCAGCCATCCTAACAGGTGTGAGGTGATATCTCATTATGGTTTTAATCTGCATTTCTCTGATGACTACTGATGTGGAGCATCTTTTCATGTGCCTGTTGGCCCTCTGAATTTCTTCTTTGGAGAAGTGTCTGTTCACCTCCTGTGCCCATTTTTTAATTGGCTTATTGGCTTTTTGTTTGTTGAGGTGTGTGAGTTCTTTAAATAATTTGGATGTCAACCCCTTATCGGATATGTCATTTATGAATATATTCTCCCATACTGTAGGATGTATTTTTGTTCTACTGATGGTATCCTTTGCTGTACAGAAGCTTTTTAGTTTGATATAGTCCCACTTGTTCATTTTTGCTTTTGTTTCCCTTGCCCGAGGAGATATGTTCATGAAGAAGTTGCTCATGTTTATGTCCAAGAGATTTTTGCCTATGTTTTTTTCTAAGAGTTTTATGGTTTCATGACTTACATTCAGGTCTTTGATCCATTTTGAGTTTCCTTTCATGTATGGGGTTAGACAGTAATCCAGTTTCATTCTCTTATATGTAGCTGTCCAGTTTTGCCATCACCAGCTGTTGAAGAGGCTGTCATTTCCCCATTGTATATCCATGGCTCCTTTATCACATATTAATTGACCATATATGCTTGGGTTTATATCTGGGCTCTCTATTCTGTTTCACTGGTCTATGGGTCTGTTCTTGTGCCAGTACCAAATTGTCTTGGTTACTGTAGCTTTGTAGTACAGCTTGAAGTCAGGGAGTGTAATTCCCCCTGCTTTATTCTTCCTTCTCAGGATTGCTTTGGCTATTCTGGGTCTTTTGTGGTTCCATATGAATTTTAGAACTATTTGTTCCAGTTCATTGAAAAATGCTGTAGGTATTTTGATAGGTATTGCATTGAATCTGTAGATTGCTTTAGACAGGATGGCCATTTTGGCAATATTAATTTCTTCTAGGTTATCCAGTTTGTTACCATATAATTTTTCATAGTATTCTCTCATAATTCTTTGTATTTCTGTGGTGTCCATACTGATTTTTCCTTTCTCATTTCTGATTCTGTTTATGTGTGTAGATTCTCTTTTTTTCTTGATAAGTCCAGCTAGGGGTTTATCTATTTTGTTTATTTTCTCAAAGAACCAGCTCTTGCTTTCATTGATTCTTTCTATTGTTTTATTCTTCTCGATTTTATTTATTTCTGCTTTAATCTTTATTATGTCTCTCCTTCTACTGACTTTGGGCCTTATTTGTTCTTCATTTACTAGTTTCATTAATTGTGAGTTTAGACTATTCATTTGGGATTGTTCTTCTTTCCTGAGTTAGGCCTGTATTGCAATATATTTCCCTCTTAGCACACACAGCCTTTGCTGTATCCCACAGATTTTGCGGTGTTGAATTATTGTTGTCATTTGTCTCCATATATTGCTTTATTTCTTTTTTATTTGGTCATTGATCCATCGATTATTTAGGAGCATGTTATTAAGCCTCCACGTGTTTGTGGGATTTTTCGTTTTCTTTGTGTAATTTATTTCTAGTTTCATACCTTTGTGATCTGAGAAGCTGGTTGGTACAAGTTCAATCTTTTTGAATTTACTGAGGCTCTTTTTGTGGCCTAGTATATGATGCATTCTTGAAAATGTTCTATATGCACTTGAGAAGAATGTGTATCCTGTTGCTTTTGGATGAAATGTTCTGTAGATGTCCGTTAGGTCCATCTGTTCTAATACGTTGCTCAGTGCCTCTGTCTCTTTACTTTTTTTCTCTCTGGTTGATCTGTCCTTTGGAGTGAGTGGTGTGTTGAAGTCTCCTAAAATGAATGCATTGCTTTCTATTTCCCCCTTTAATTCTGTTAGTATTTGTTTCACATATATAGATGATCCTGTGTTGGGTGCATAGATATTTATAATAGTTATATCCTCTTGTTGGATAGACCCCTTTATTGTTATGCAATGTTCTTGTTTGTCTCTTGTGACTTTCTTTGTTTTGAAGTCTATTTTGTCTGATACAAGTACTGCAACCCCTGCTTTTTCTCCCTATTAGTTGCATGAAATATCTTTTTCCATCCCTTCACTTTCAGTCTGTGTATGTCTTTGGGTTTGAAGTGAGTCTCTTGTAGGCAGCATATAGATGGGTCTTGTTTTTTTATCCATTCACTGACTCTATGTCTTTTGATTGGTGCATTCAGATCGATTACATTTAGGGTGATTATCAATAGGTACGTACTTATTGCCATTGCAGGCTTTAGATTCGTGGTTACCAAAGGTTTAAGGGTAATTCCCTTACTATCTAACAGTCTAATTTAACTCACTTCGTATGCTATTACAAATACAACCTAAAGGTTCTTTTTTTTTTTCTCCTTTTTCTTCCTCCTCCATTCTTTATATGTTAGGTATCATATTCTGTACTCTTTGTCTATCCCTTGATTGACTTTGGGGGTAGTTGATTTGACTTTGCATCTGCTTAGTAATTAATTGTTCTACTTTGCTGTGGTTTTATTTCCCCTGGTGACATCTACTTAGCCTTAGGAATACTTCCATCTATATCAGTCCCTCCAAAATGCACTGAAGAGGTGGTTTGTGGGAGGTAAATTCTCTTAGCTTTTGCTTATCTGAAAATTGTTTAAACCGTCCTTCAAATTTAAATGAAAACCTTGCTAGGTAGAGTATTCTTGGTTCAAGGCCCTTCTGCTTCATTGCATTAAATATATCATGCCACTCCCTTCTGGCCTGTAACGTTGCTGTTGAGAAATCTGATGATAGCCTGATGGGTTTTCCTTTGTATGTGATCTTTTTTCTCTCTCTAGCTGCTTTTAAAAGTCTGTCTTTATCCTTAATCTTTGCCATTTTAATTATTGTATGTATTGATGTTGTCTTCCTTGGGTCCCTTGTGTTGGGAGATCTGTGTACCTCCATGGCTTGAGAGACTACCTCCTTCCCTAGATTAGGGGAGTTTTCAGCAATTACCTCCTCAATAACACTTTCTATCCCTTTTTCTCTCTCTTCTTCTTCTGGTACCCCTATAATGCGGATATTGTTCCATTTGGATTGGTCACACAGTTCTTTCAATATTCCTTCATTCTTAGAGATCTTTTTTCTTTCTGTGCCTCAGCTTCTTTGTATTCCTCTTCTCTAACTTCTATCCCATTTACCGTCTCTTCTACTACATCTAATCTGCTTTTAAATCTCTCCATTGTATGTTTCATTTCAGATATGGAATTTCTTAATGATTGAATCTCCATCTTAAATTCGTCCCTAAGTTCTTGAATGTTTTTCTGTACCTCTATGAGCATGTTTATGATTTTTATTTGAAACTCTCTTTCAGGGAGATTGGTGAGTTCAGTTATATTTGGTCCTTTTTCTGGGGTCTGTGAGATTTTGGTCTGAACCAGGTTCCTTTGACATTTCATAATTCTATGTGCTGCCCTTTAGTGCCCAGAAGTCGGTGCCTAATCTCTGGAGCTGCTCATCCCCTAGAATGAGGTTGGTTGTCGTAGGGGAGCGGCGCTGGTGCCTAGGGGCAGGAAAGAACTCTTTCCTGATTCCTGGCTGCAGGGCCTGTCTCCCGTATCAGAGCCAGTGGGCCAAGCACACAGGTGTAAGCCTCTGTGCTTGGTGTCTCTAGCTGTTGTAGGCAGGGCCTCCCTCCAGCGGGCCTGACGCCTGCACAGTGACTGCCAATTTGTGAGCAGGTGCCAGCAGGCCAGGAGGAAGGTGCAGCAGGCTGTGTGTCACAGTGGCGGGCCTCGGAGCTGAGTAGGCAGCCAGGGGAATGGGGCACCTGAAGCTCCTCGAAGTTCCCAACCCACTGGGCAGAGCGCACCCAGACAACCTTGTCTACCTATCCTTTCTCCTACGAAGCAAGCTCTGTGCAAACCCCGCCCCTTCAGCAGCCCTCTCACTGCTAAGAAGCCTCTCAGACTGCCTGCCTTTCCTTTGTCCCAGAGTGGCTGGATGTTGGTCCCTGTCCTCCACAAACGGCTGGAATCTCAGTCTTTCAAGAACTCCGCCTGTCCCAGCTCCCCAACCCCAGAAACCTCCAGAGCACCACACAATGTAGGTCTGTGGTCCAAAGCAGACCTCCAGGGCTGGCTGTTCAGCAATTCTAGGCTTCCATCCCCTCCCCACTCCATTTCTCTTCCTCCCCCAAGCGAGCTGGGATGTGGGAAGGGCTCGGGTCCCACCAGATCAAAGCTTTTGTACGTTACCCTGTTTCATGAGGTTTGCTCTATTTGTGAGGTCTGTATGCAGTCTGGTGCAGCCTTCTTTCCTGTTGTTGTTTTAGGGCTAGTTGTATTAACTATATTTTCACATTACATGTGGTTTGGGAGGAATTCTCTGTCTCACCTCTCACACCACCATCTTGAATCTCCATGATCCACTTTGTTTTGTTCTTGTTTATAACACTTCAGTATCTGAAAGGATTTCACTCACCTGTTTGCTTGCAAATTCATTGTCTGTCTTTCCCCATTACAAAATAGGTTCCATAGGGGAGGGATCTTTCTGTTTTCTTCATTGTTACAATCCTAGCTCCAGATATACACAGTAGTACAATAAATGATGAACAAGTAACAGGAAAAAAGGCAGCCTTCTTAGGTTTTATCTTTACTCTGATGTTTGGTTAGATCTTGTATCATATAGCTATCTGCAAATGTGCTATGTAACAAAAATTACCCCACAACTCAGTAACTTAAACATCTTTTCATCTCATAGCTTTGAGGGTTACCTGAGGGTCACAGGACAGTCACCTGACCCAAGCTGGGCTTGCTGCAGATCACATCCACAGGTGTGGCCACCTCAGGGTGCTGACCACGCAGAGTTGTTGGGGGTGCCCCTGCACCAAGGACCATCCTCCTCTGGGAATCAGCGCCTGGCATAGGCACATTCTTGCCAAGATGATGGTGGAAGCACAAGGGGCAAAGGGAAGCACTCAAGGTCTTTGAAGCTTAGGCTTAGGACTGAAACACCTTCATTTCTGCCTCATCCTTCTGGCCAACACAAATCCGTGGCTGACCCCAGAGTCACAAGGCAGGGGCACACACTCTGCCTGCAGTGGGAGGGCCTGCAGAATCACATGGCAAAGGCTGGGGATACAGGAAGGAGTGAAGAACTGGGGCCGTGAATGTGATCCACCTGTGCACATGCTGGAGCAATGTGGTCTGCTGTAACAGAATATCTTTGGCTGGGGGGCTTAATCAACAGACACTTATTTCTCACAGTTCCAAAAACTGTGAAGTTCAAGATCAAGGTACCAGCTGGTAAGAGCCCACTTCCTGGTCTGTTGTGTCCTCACGTGGCAGAGAGAGGAAGAAAGAGAGAGAGGAAGCAAGCTCTTTCATCTCTCATAAGGCACCGATCCCATCGTGAGGGCACCACCCTCATGACCTATTTCCCTCTCAAAGGCCCCAACTCTAGATATCATTATGTTGGGGATCAGAGTTTCAGCTTAGGAGTTTGGGGGGATACATACATTCAATCCACACCCTAGCCCAATGGAGGGTCCACGATATGGACACACAGAGGATGGGATTGCAGGGAAAGCCAAGGACAGAAGCCTGGCCCCGGGCATCCGGGGAGCAGGCACACGTGTAGCTCAGCCAGCGCTTGGGCCTCGGCAGCGGTGACTGTCCCAGCATGTCTGCCCTTTCCAGTCCCTCTGCCACTGGATCCTTACCCTTCAGCCTCGGTACCTTCCTCTTACCTCAGGACCCTGCCAACACATCTCCACTTTCACTTCAGTCAGCTTGGGGGGCTCCTGTTGCCTGGAAGCAAAGAACCTGAAGCGACACGGGGTGCATGCTTGGGACAGAGCTCCTTTAGAACAAAACTGGTAAAGCATGGAGAGCCAGTTTCAGGCCGTCCTGCTTCTGTCTTAGCGGGAATAGTTACACAGTCTCCTCAAACAGCTGTGCATTAGGACTACCTAGGTAGGAAGAAAAGATGCAAAGGGAAATTGGAAAACTAAAGAAAACTTTCTCTTGCTTAATAATTTTGACTCAAGCCAGCATCTAGAGTCATCATGGAAAAGCAGAGGGCATTGCTGGCTCCAGATGTGTAGCCCCCAAAAAGACACAAGAATGCATTACCTCAAGCAAATCAAACATTAGACAACAAAAATGAGGGGTGTTCTATTTTTAAAAAGGGACAGGGAGCTGTATTCTTTAAAAATGTCAATTTCAAAAAAAGACAAAGGCTGTCAAATTTTCCAGCTTGAAGGAGACTGAAGAGATATTGTGGGATTCACTTATAATTCAAGTATAAAAATCAAATGAATAATCATAGTTGACTTGATTATAGAAACCGAATCAGTTTCTGTGATATGACTGTCCTCGCATTGTTCACCCTGTGGGAGCTCGCGCACTGTATTGGAACTTGTACGTTATGCTCCAGAAAGTTGGTAAGTGATCAAGGACAGAACAAACAAGACCAAAACAGTGTCTAGGACCTAAGTGCCCTTGCTATTGTTTCAATACCATGTAAGATGTCGCGCCCCAGGAGACTGGAGACGGCCGAGGATTAAGTTTAGAGTTAGTTAATGGTTGTCTATTAAATTCCCCACTCAGAATTCTATTGTTGTTAACTTGTATTTGCTCAATAAGTACGAAGGGTGCCCTCAGCACCACTCTTGAGCTGTTGTGCCCTGAGTCCCCTGGCTGGTCCGCTCAGGTCTTCGATATCTCATCGTGTCGCCTCCTCAATCTGCGGGTCAGAGGCAGGGAGGGGGCCGACAGATATGCCAAGATCAGGCCATACCAGCCCTCAGGCTGGACCCACACTGGAGGGAACAGAGCTCTAGAAAGTATGATTAGGTCAGCTGGCAGGATGGGAATATGGAAAGCAGTTTCAAGTACTGGATCAATGTAAATTTATGCACTGTGCTATATAAGAGAGGATTCCTATTCTTAGGACAAACTCAAATATTTAGGGAGAAAGGACCATAGTATAAGTGACTTACTCTCAAATGGCTCAGAAAAGAACTATGTGTGTGGATGGATGGATGGATAGATGGAGAAAGAGAAAGAGAGAATGTAAATGGGGTAAAATGTTAACAATAGGCAAATCTGAGCAAAGGGTTGGAGGGTGCTCCTTATTTTATTTTTGCAACTTTCTATAATTTGGAAAATATTTACAAATAGGTATTTAAATGTAAAAAGTTGATGAGATGTTACAGAATGGCTTTGATGGATCAAACTTTAACTAGCTTTTAATATTTCTATCTCGTTTTCAGTGTAAGTCACTGATACACACAAACTATTGATTAAATCAATGGCAGCTGATTTCACGGATATTGGTACAATGATCTTTAAGCATCTACTAACCACATGCCCAGCATGTTCATATATCATTTAAGCCTTACAACAGTCTGGCTCAGGGGCTATGATCATTTCCAGTTTGCATGTGAGCAGGAGGCCCAGCTTCAATATACTCCACTGTCATCCATGGTTCATTGTGCTCCCATAGACTCACGCCCATGGCCTGAGGAAAGCAACAGTAGAAACGTTTTGCCCCTAAAATCTCTGTGAGCCCCAGGAGCCCCATGCTGGAGGCAGCCTTGCTCTGAAACGGGAAGCAGAACAATGCAAGGAGGGGACAGGGTCCTCACCACTCCGGGGAGTGTGCAGAGGCTCCAGGACCCCATTCCCATCACACCTGAGTGTGCACACACTGTGGCTCTCAGCCCAGCTGCTGGCAGCGGCAGCCTGGAGATACCCTCTGGGCGCCTCCCAGGAAGCCTCTCAGGACCCAGAGGGCCTGGTGGAGAAGGCCACGAGGGAATAGGCAGGTACCAAGGGGTTCCGAGAGGGCAGGAACAAGGACTCCCCACCACCACTGCAGCTTTTACTGTATACCAGATATGACTTGGGGAGCCTGCTGCAGAATGAACACGTGGGACCCCTTGTTCAAAAATATCAATAACTTCAAGGTGATAATGTCTGAGCATTTATCAAAATGTGGGGCCTTCTCTATATGGGCCTGGGATAATCACCCAGGACACAAACCAATGAAGCCAGCCCTAACCAGCCCCTGGGCTGGGAACTGTGTGTAAACTATTTCTCATCTTACAAAACTCTTTGAGGGGGGATGTTTTTATATCCACTGAGCTGATGAGGAAGTTGAGCCCCAACATACTTAAGTGAACAAGGCCTAGTTAGTGGGAGCTCCATAAAGAATGAGTGGGTGAATGAATGAATTGATAAATGAATGAAAATGGCAGATGGCTCTGACTTCAAAGCCAGCATTGTCTCACTACACCACAAGTTCATGTGAGGGACACCCCTGAGGACTTTACAAGCTAGTGGGGCCAGAGCTAGTGGAATCCTGGGTCTGACTGTTTTATCTGACCTTGCTTTATACACAGGTTATCACCCTCTGAGTAACCACAGAAACTCAGCCATGAAAACTTGGTCAAGATACACAAACAGCAAATGGCAGAACTTGGACTCACGCAGGACCTTCTGTACCAATCCTCCATACTTCCCATGGATTCAAGTTGCCAGGGCCTGTAGACACCCTTACCAAAGAGTTTACCATACGAGGGACCCTTTTGTCATTAGCCCTAAATCCATTACTGTGAGTTAGACCTCATGGTTTTATAAGCCTGCATCACATTCTATTAAATCCCTGAAATGTATTTTTGAGTGTGAATTTCATATATAGAAAAGCCAAAAGTCACTGTGTGCCAAGTGGGGTAAAGTCAAGACTAATGTCTGAGTTTGCTTGTTTTTTCCTGTTTAAGAAGAAAACAAACTATGGTCATAAAGAAATGACTTTATAACTTACTATTCCAAAAAAGTTGCTCTAAAACTCTTCTGAGAAAAGCCCATGGTTATAAAAGGCACATAATCTTCCAAAGCAAAGAATTATTTCTCTGAAGGGAAAATTTGTTTGGCTATAATAGTTATAACATGCATTCTTTATAAAAATACAGTCTCCTTAAATCAGTAATCAGAACCTCTCAACAAGCTGGATGGCTTCCCTGGTGAATTCTACCAAACATTTAGAAAGAACACCAGTTTTTTTTTTTAATAATTTATTTTATTTTAGTATCATTAACCTACAATTACATGAGCAATACCGTGATGATTGAACTCCCCCCATCACCAGGTCCCCCCC
>JAQQAC010026072.1:2523557-2562331 GCA_029783875.1 Phataginus tricuspis
ATATATATATATATATATATATATATATATATATATATATATATATACAAAGCCAATAGCTAAAATTACACTCAATTGTGAAAGACAAATTTTTTCCTCCAAGATCAAGATCAGGAACAAGACAAGGATAACTGCTTTCACCACTTCCATTCAACATAATACTTGAAGATCTAACCAGAGCAATTAGGGAAGAAAAAGGGGAGAAGGGGCATCCAAATTGGAAAGAAGTAAAATTATCTGTTTGCAGACAACATGATCTTATATACAGAAAAACCTAACAATCCCACTTAAACCCCAAAACTGTTTGAACTAACCAATTAATCAGCAAAGTTGCAGGATACAAAAATCAACATACAAAACTCAGTTGTGTTTCCAAAGACTAACAATGAGCAATCCAAAAAGGAATGAAGAAAACAATTCCATTCAGAATAGCATCAAAAGAATAAAATACTTTAGAATAAACTTAACCAAGGAGGTAAGAGACTTGTACACTAGAAACTACAAAACATTGCTGAAAGAAATTAAAGACATCCTGTGTTCATGGATTGAAAGGCTTAACATTGTTAATGATGTTAAAACTACCCAAAGCAAGTTACAGATTTAATTCAATCCCTATCAAAATCCCAATGGAATTTTTTGAAGAAATAGGAAAATTCATCTTAAAATTCGTATGGAATCTCAAGAGATCCTGAACAGCCAAAGCAATCTTGTAAAGAACAAAGTTGTAGACCTCATACCACCTTATTTCAAAACATCATACAAAGCTATAGTAAACAGAACAGCATGGTACTGGCATAAAGACAAACATATAGAAAATGGGATTGGATAGAGCCCAGAAATAAACCCTCATGTATATGGTCAAATGATTTGCAACCAGGATGCCACCCACTCAATGGGGAAAGGACAGTCTCTTCAAGAAATGGTTTTGGGAAAACTGGGTCCATGTGCAAAAGAATGAATGACCCTTATCTTTACATTATATACAAAGTTAGCTCAAAATGGATCAAAGATCTAAACATAAAGCTAAAACTATAAAACTCTTAGAAGAAAACAGAGGAAATGCCTCATGACATTGTCAATTATTTCTTAGATATGAGACAAAAGCACAGAGAACAAAAAATGGATAAATTGGACAATATCAAAATTTAAAACTTCTGTGCACCAAGGGACACAATAAACAGAATGAAAAGGCAATTTACAGAATGATAGAAAATATTTTCAAATCATCTATCTGATAACCAGAGTATATAAGGAACTCCTACAACTTAAGAACAACAAAAGAACAAACATCCCAATTAAAAAATGGGCAAAGGACTTGACTAGATATTTTTCCAAAGAGGATACATAAAGAGTGAACAAGTGTATGAAAAGATGCTCAACATCACCAATAATTAGGGAAATGCAAATCAGAACCACAATGAGATATCACCTCACACCAGTTAGGTTGGCTACTACCAAAAGAGAAAAAAATAAGTGTTGGTAAGGATGTGAAGAAATTGGAGCCCTTGTGCACTGCTGGGAACATAAAGTGGTGTAGCCTCTACAGTAAACAGTATGGTGGTTCCTCCAAAAATTAAAAATAAAGTTACCATATGATCCAGCAATTCCACTTCTGGGTATGCACCCAAAAAGAATTGAAAGCAGGGTCTCAAAAAATATTTACACACCCATGTTCATAACAGCATTATTCACAGTAGGCCAGAGGTGGAAGCAACTCAAGTGTCCATCAAGCAATGAATGGATAAACAAAATGTGGTGTATTGATATGATGGGTTATTATTCAGCTTTAAGAGGGAAGGAAATTCTGACACATGTTACGATAGGGATGGAACCTTGAGCACATTATGCTAAGTGAGCTAAGCTGGTCACTAATCACACACTGTATGATCCCACTTGCATGAGTACCACCATAGTCAAATTCAGAGACAGAAAGTAGAATGGTGCTGCCCAGGGCCTGGGGGAGGGATAATGGGAAGTTGTTTCAGTTTTGCGAAATTCAAAATTCTGGATGTGAATGTGTGAATACACTTAACAGTACTGAACTACACATTTAAAGATGGCTAACATGTTGTTTTATATTATGCATATTTTACCACAAGTATAAAAATTTTTTGGAAAGGCAATCTCATTACCTCTCAGGTGTGACTGGGATGGCGGCTCATGCAGAAAGGCAGTCTTCTCGGGTCTCCCAGGATGGAGTAGTTACTTTGAAGGGAATTCTCTCACTAGGGCAGGATATTTCTCTCATCTTCCTAGGCCGCAGTTGAGGTTTTCTCGTTCTCCACGTGAAGGGCAGAAAGACAATGACAACGGATGTGTGTGTGTGTGTGTGTGTGTGTGTGTAGTACATTCAGCAAATGTAGAGTTCTGTCTGGATGGAGAATTTTCTTCTGAAATGAAGTCTGTAGACACATTTCTTCTGAAAGTCTGGCTTTCATGCCCATTGTCTTCTGTGGCACCCACAGTAACCATGGAGGGCAGGGGAGGTTGTATCAAATCAGTTTTACATGGGTTTCAGCCAGGATTTCCCCACCTCAGCACTGTTGACGTTTGGGTGGGAGGATCCCGTGCTGTGGGGCTGCCTTGTACACTGTCAGACACTTAGCAGAATCCTTGGCTTCTAACACGAGATGCCAGGAGCACCCTCCCACCCAGCTGTGACAACTAAGAATATCTGCAGACCTTACCAGATGTCTCCTGGGGAGCAAAATCGCCCCAGTCTGAGAACCACTGGTTTAGAGGGCATGACCCAAGGTCACAGTGAGTCTGCACGTAAATGTGAGTCCTCTAATCCCAAATCATCCATTCCTCCATGATACCAGTTGTTCTCCACAGCAGGCCCCTGGAGAGCCACCCCCACCCTTCTCTGCCGCTCTCCAGGCTCTGGAGCAGGACATCCAGGGAACACCTCACTGGCTCCGTCGCCCTCTGGGAGGCCCTGAGGGAAGCAGGTGGTGGCTGGAGGGTTGACTACCCTCCCTCGCCTCCCTCCCTGCCCACCGTGCTCTGGTGGCGACTCTGCCAGCCTCTGGGAGCGCCACTGGCTTCCTTTACCCAGTTGGCATGGGAATGGAAAATCAATTTATTTCCAGTTGGAACTTCTTGACTGAGCCATTATTTCCTGCCTGTTAAAAGCAATAACCCCAAACTTAGGACAAGAACTCCAAGTGAACACATGAGCACACTGCAGTTATTTGTCAACGCCTTGCCTTCCAGCAGGCTTTCTGCCTCCTCCTCCCTTTGAATGTACCCTCCTCTCTTGGAAACCTTGAATCCTGGGTGTCTAAGGCTCTTAGGGTCGTCTACTTTCTCCACCTTGCTTTATTTCTATCCTGTCTGATCTCCTCCGCTGGACTTAGGCATTTGGGAAGGAAAAAAAGAGGGACTATATTTCACCCTAACTATATTTTGTGTATAGTTTTCCATTTTTATTCAATACTAGGATACATCATTTATTAAAATATTTTTTAGAACTTTCACAGATTGTTTTAGAACCATCTATGAAACTTTAGGTTTGAGACCCTTCATAGATTTCTCACCTCTTGGGTTTTACAGGGAAATTACTCCAGGCATGTTCTGCATGATTGGGGAGTGTGTTTTCCCAGCTGGTGGGACTGACTGGCTCATGGCATTTATCAGAGCTCTTCAGGGTCCAAGTAAGAGCCTTTTCTCGGTCACTCAGAGCTTTCCAGGGGCCCTTCCTTGAGGCGGTGTCTTTGGATGTTTCCTCTGGGGCTCAGAACTGAAGAGCACCTCACATCGAATCATTGTCCATTTGGTGACAACTAACCTTACTGAATGCTTGTTATGTGCTAGACACTGGGCTCAGCACGTTTTACACGGATATTTCATTTCTATGTAATTTGATGTGAACTTATTCCCCACCCCTCCACTCCAAATCTGCAGTGTGTGAATAAACAAATCCAAATTCAACAAGAGTGTTTAATGCCATTTCAGTGGAAATGAAGTGAGGAAAGGGGGGGAATAAAAAAGAGTTAATTTCTAGGGTGGGGAAGGCCTCAGGTGCACCCCTGGAGAAGTTACTGACCAGTCCAGGCCATGAACAACCACTTGCCAGAGAGGTGAGGTTAGGGGCTGGCACCTGGTGGGGCTAGTGACAGAGCTGGGTGACATGGGGACTGGAAGCACACCCCAGGCTGAGAGGGAGAGAACAGCCAAAGAAAGGCAGTGGGAGGTCAGAGAACAGTCTGAGATGTCTGGCCAAACCACAGAAGCAATGGAATCCGCCTTCAACAAATGCCAGGCACTGGGAAACACAGAGTGCCTAAGATGTGATAACTACCCCCAGAGAGCTGAGCCAAAATCCGAGAATGCAGGATTGCCTCGGTGCCCGGAGAGCCCAGCAGGGCAGAAGGACAACCCAAGCCCACAGGCTGGAGTCCAGACAGCCAAGGGAGGAGCTTTCTGGGAGTGCCCAAGGGAGTGAGCAAAGCGGCAGCATGGCATGGCTGGGCTAGGACAAGCCTCAGAGGATACCGTGAGGGCAGGGCTGCTGTATCACAGGCATCTTTAGAGACAAACCAGGGGAAGAGCTCCTGAGAGTAGATGCAGGAAGGGGAGCCATGGCTAATTCTGGATCAAGGGCCATCTCCTCTCTGCCCTGCTTTAAGCACCACTTCTGCTCCCCAGAGTGAGGCAGCAGGACTCTGTGGGTCTGTGGCTGCAGTGAGACCAAAGATCTAGGTCCTCTAGGGACCTCTCTGATCCTCCAGAGAGGCCTCAGGGGCATAAATGAAGCAATCCATCCACTGTACAGAGAGAAGGGAGACATGAAAAGAGCATTTCTAGTTACTAAGGCCTATCTCAGAAGAGTGTCTCAGAAGGGTGAGGGTCTGAAGAAAAGGGGTTTGGTGTGATAGGGGCAGTGCTTTTATGAATATGGAAGATGGGGCATATCAGAAAAGGTAACTCTCAGGCACGTGGACACATGCTCACACACACACACACACACACACACACACACACTTGCCATATCCTATTGATGGCCTATTTTGAATCCCTTCTTTTGAGAGCAGAAGCTACATGTGTCTTTAGTGTTCCCATAAATGCCACAGCAGACAGGACATTGCACCATACCCAGTGTCCTCTGTGGACACTGAGACTGTGCCTATGGGATGGCCCTCTCTAATGCAGGCAAATGAATATTAGGTCAACAGCCAGTGAAGAACACAGGTGCCCGGTGATGGTGGTGATGCCCGTTTCTCTAGCCACTGTGCTTTCAAGGTCAATGGACAGTAACTAGCGAGCTTTTCTGGCATCATGCCTCTGTACTTTCCCTCAAACTCAAATTGACTTGATATATACCTGACATGACACTATCCTGAGTGGCAGATCTGTATTTCCACTTGCCAACTAAGATAGCTCTCCCAGCATGCTACATATGCAGCCAAAACTCAGCATGTCTGAAAACTGAAATCATGTTCCCTCAAGAACTTGCTGTCCACTTGCATCCCTTCCTCATTACTGTGCTGCCCAAACTACATATAGGCATCAGCCTTTTACCCTCGGTTCTGGCTCTCTCCTGCCTGAGCAACTCTACCTCCTGGGTGTGTGTGATCCTCTCTCCCGTTAGCCAGAAAGATGCCTCATTGGCATGCACCTGGACCATAACTAGATCCTGGCTGCTCTCCTGGCCTCCTACCTTGACCGCCATCCCAGTGTTCCTGTCACGAATATATTCTAAAGTGCAAACGTGAGCACACAACTCTCCAGCTTTATATCCTTCAGTGCCCCTGAATTGCATTCAAAAAGAAGTCCAATTCCTTGGCAAGGCCTGCTAGCATCTTAGCCAGAAGACTTTGCTCTTACACTTTTTTTTTTTTAATAACAAGTTGCCAGTGGCAGTCTAGTTTTTGTTTTCAACATCCTACATTGCAGCTTCCTTGGCCCTTTTTGCCCAGAGGTTTGGCATGGGCCACGTGAAGGCTGGTGAAGGCCTTGAAGGTCTTCTCCTCCTCTGTGATGACTCTGCCTTCACCTTCTTGCACATGTTCCCTATGGGGCCTGATCCTGTCAGCTGGGTGGCCAACTTGAGTTCTTCAGTAGAGCCATCTCCCTTCTTGGGAACTGAGGGCTTCCTGAGGAAGAGGATGAGCTTGGAGTGGTAATCCTTCAGCCACTGCAGGTCAGCCTGCAGACACTCAGCGGACTTGCTCCGCCTCCTGAGGTCCACTAAGATCCCAGTGGTCCACGCCACCTTCTTGTGGATGCTCCTCCAAGCTGAAGCGCCTGCCTGCTCGCACTTTGGTGTGGTACCGCCCCATGGGGCACCTCACGATGGCCCGGGTGGTCCAACAAAGGGCACGAGGCCCTGCACATGGCTTGGCTTGCCAGGCCTTGTGTCTAAGGATCTTCAGCACAGGCTGGGTGAACGATGTGGCCACACGCCGCGGCCAGTCCTTGTGGAAGTGCAACTTCAGGATCATGTCATTCCATTGGGTGCCATGGCTGCTGCCTACGGGCCTCCCCCGAGTAAGAACAGCAAGTGGTGGGGATGCCCCTGCACTCTTCAATCTGGCCATGACAAAATGCTCCTGTGCAGTGTATTCTTTCATGCTTCCAAGCCAGGCCACTCTCACCCGAGTCCTTGCAAATGTGTCACATGTAGTGTCCTGGCTGGTTTCCTTCTATTTCCACCCAGAGAACATGGAGTGCTTGAGGACAAAGGCAGTGACTTGTTCACCACGGAATCCCTTGCACCATACTTTGCATATAGCAGGTATCCAACAAATGTCCACTGAATGAATAAATGATGTGGAACACTGCATCAGGGGCTATGATACAGGGCTACCGGCAGCGTAGACTTGTCTTGGTGAAGCCCCTCAGCCCTCTTCATGGGACATGGTCATAAACGTAGAGTTTCAGAATTACTCTTTTTTTGATATGGCTTTATACAGGGTTTACTGATAGCATAATTTAAATTTTTAAATATTATTAAATTAACTAGGGGCATTGGTCTACTCCTCACGCTTTTTATGTATGTTCTGGAGAAACTATTAACCCAGTTAAAAGACTAACCAAAAGTCATTTCTTCTGCACAAATAGCTGTTTGAAGCTGTGTGGTTTACCTGCAGATACTCATCTAAAGGCACTCAGACACTTGCGGGTAGAACTTAACTTTCAGGATCTCCCACGACACTCACTTTAGGTCTTTTTTATCTTCTTCTACCTTTTAGTTTTCCCATCGCAGATGCAGCACATAATAACCGAAAATGCTTTGCCTGGCAATTTTCAAGAGCGAAAGCTGGGGCCTAAGAGAACACCATGATTTCTAAGTACCCAGTTAGGATCCAGCTCCTTAATAACCGCGGTGAGGTACCAGTGCTTCTCACAAGTGAAATCCCTTCACTCCTAGAGTTTTACTACCCCTCTTCAGGCTCGATGCCTGTCGTTACGGTCTCCAATAGTTCTTGCCACTGCACGGACTGCAGAGGTACTGTATCAGAGTTAACCATCTTCCCTTGGAGAACGCCTCTCCCAGGGCTAGTCAGGCCGAAATCACGTGACTCCTGGTCAGCTTTGCAGAGGTTTATGATCAAGACAAATTAAAGAATAAAATAAAATCCCATTGGTGCAGCTGGAGCCTGGTCAGGGGCGACCTCGGTGGGCGTGGCCTAGAACGAGGAGGAGGGGCTGGACCATGGGCGGAGCCTAACGAGGGGGACACACACACACACACCCAGGTAGGCGGGGCCTGGAGGACCCAGCAAAACCGCCCCTCGCGGAGCTCCCAGGCCTCCTCAGCCGGACTGTGCGCCGGCGTCTTCGAGCTCTGCGAGAACCGCGGCGGCAATGGGGCGAGGCCTGGAGACTGCCGTCCGCGCCGGGCCGCCTGCAGAAGTTGTTGCCATCCGTTTCAAACGCACCTTTGCATGTTTCAGTTGCACCCTACTCTCTGCGTCCCGCACTCCACCGCGTATACTGGCCTTGTTGCCGCAAGTACAGCTCATGCCTAAGCTCGGCTCGGCTCCCTCCCCGCCACCAGGCCGAAGGGTTATGCGAACCGGTACGCTGCGAAGCACCCGCGGCGTGAGCGCGGCCTCGCGCAGAGGGCGGGGATGCGTGGAGAGGGGCAAGGGAGCGTTAGGGCACGTGAGGGCGCCTCGGCCAATGGCGAGGTGATAGGGGCAATGGGGCGGGGCCGGAAAGGGGGCGTGCCCGAAGTGCGCGGGCGACAGGCGGGGCGGGGCGGGGACTGAGGGAGGGGCGGAGTGGGGACCGGGGGCGGGGCGGAGAGGCGCGCCCTCTGCCGGGGCTGCCGCAGCCTCTGGGAACCTGAGAAAGGGGAAGCGCGAGCGAGCGGACGACTCTTTCCTCAGGCGGCGGCGGCGGGTTGGGGGCACCAGGGCGGGGGGGGGGGCGCTGTTGCTGCGGGGGGCAGGCGGCGGCGGCGGCGGCGGCGGCGGCCCGCACCAGCCATGCCGAATAAAAACAAGAAGGAGAAAGTGAGTCCGCGCCCGGGCAGCCGGACGGGAGGGGCGGCCGCGCGGTGAACTGCCCCGAGGCTGAACGCGGCACGCCTCGGGGGCGCAGGTCCCGGAGCTGGAGCGGGAGCGGGGGCGGAGCCGGGGGCGGGGGCGGGCAGGGTCCCGGCTGGGGTCCCTGCGCGGCGGGCGCGGCGGGCGCGGCGGGCGTGGAGAGCGGGGGCGGCGGGGGCGCCCGCCCTGGCTGCGCGCGGGGCTGAGGGGGCCGGTGCGGTGGCGGAGGTGGTTCATCCAGCTTCGCAGCCGCCGGAGCGGGGCCCGGGGACCGTGCGGGCGCCTAGAGGGGCCCGCCCGGGAGAGAGGGGCGATGGAGCCCGCTCAGGGCTGAGAAGGGACAAGCTGCTTTCCGGAGGTACGCACCGGGCCTCGGAAATGCTATTATTATCCTGGGTGGCGCGTTGATGGCTGTGAGTGTGCTGCTGTCGCATCTGGGGGGTGGTACGTGTTTGCTTCAGGTGGAGCCCTGTAGCGGTCGGGATCACCCCAGAAATCTCGCTCAAAGGGTCTAGGGTGGGAAGGAAAAAAGGGATGTGGGTCTTTCAAAATGCCGAGGTCACTATGTAAATTCGGGTGTATCTGCTTCCGCTGAAAGTTTTCAACGCCAGATACATATAACTAAAACAGAGAGAATCTGAATTTGGGGGGGGAGGGTCGCCTCGCAATGCTGTACCTTTAAGCAATATGATGAAAGTGTCTTGATGGTGTTGATTGAAACTATCAGCAGCCCTAGTCCAGTTGGTTTAAGTCAATCTTAAAACCGCTTTTTTATTTATCTGATGTCTAGCAGTCTAAAAATTGAGAAGCTTAATTCTGTTTTATATTTCCCAGGAATCACCAAAAGCAGGGAAAAGTGGAAAAAGTTCCAAGGAAGGACAAGATATAGAATCAGAGGTAACTGTTCTCAAATACTTTACTTTTTTTCATGAATGCCTTATAACTTAGGATTGAAAAACAGGGTGGTAAAACCCAGGGTCTCCTAAAACGGACAAGGTTTTTTTTTGTAGTGTCTTTTATAACCCTCAGTTTTAGTTATTTAGGCTCTTATTATTCGGCCTTGGGGAAATACGAATGTTTTCATGAAAGTTCCGCATGTCTGTATTTTTAAGGTCATCCACCCCACCTCACACCGCGCAGCGCCCCGCAGAGACTGGTTCATGGGCCCCCTTGGCTGTAGTTGTCCGGGTTCTCTTTGGCTCCTGGTCCTCCCCTTTGCTCTCTTTGCAAGCAGCGGGGTCCCTCCCTCAGGGGCTCATTCTCCTTCCACCAGGCTGGCTTTCCTATCTGCAGCCTTTGCTGCTGGCATCCTGCACTAGTAGCCCCTTCTCTCTGTTGATGTCTGATTCCCTTAGTCTCTTTCCCCAATAATGGTGGGATAGTTAGGTCTATCCAGTGTTGGTATTTTTATACTATCTTCCATCATGTTTAACTTTGTCCCTCTCTCTGTATTGGCCAGTTCTGACTTCTTTAGCTGCTTGACTTTGTGCCCCTTGAGGAACAGGTGGATGCTCAGTGAGGATGCTACCTGGTGGGGCTGAGGATCGTCTGCAGTGCCTCTGAGCTTTGAGGGCCTCTGCAGAGGCAGCACTTCAGTTCACCTTATCATCCTGTGGAAGTTGTTGAATTAGAGCCCCTTGGGCTAAGGGTCCAGGAGCCGCATGGACCCAGGCAGAGCTAATAGGCCCTGGTGAATTGTTATTAGCAGAGAAGCTGCTTCATTTAGTGTCAAGTCCTTCAGAGCTGGATCTTTGAGTTCCCTGCTCTTATCACAGATGACATTAATTTGCAAGTGTCAGGCCCCTTCCTGTAAACCAAATTAGGAGTTCAGTTCTGTCAAGGAAACAGTTAACTGCGATTCTCTGCAGGAGCCTTTTTTCTTGGCCCCAGGTTATCTTTCCCTTATCATTTGGCATATCCTAAGCCTCCATCCTCAGCAGGTGGTTTATTCCAACAGATCTGTTGCCCTCCGCAAAGTAAATCCAAAGGCTCCTAGACATCAGTAGTTAGGGATGATTTGTATCAGTCTCTCCCTGCCCTGGCATTTCCGCAATCAAATGCTGGCATTTGACTTCTCTCTTCTGTTAGTCTTCAGACTAAATTGACCAAGATGAAATGTAGCTGCTGTGCAAGGTGTGTGCTTTTTCTTTCCTTCCTTTTTGGTTTATTTACTGCTAAGACTTCCTGGTGCTTCCACAAACCTTTCTCATCACACATACCTGTCTCTTCTCGCTGTTAGTATTTCAAAGGAACGTTAGTGTGTATGGTTCACTTACTCCCGTTTTAGCAGAAAGAGCCAGGCTGTGAGGATGGATAATGTTAACCTGAGAAATGTTAATTTGAAGATGCCGAAACCACTAATATGCAAAAGACGTGCTTTTAAGGTGCATTGGGTTCCTGGACAGACTGTCGGTTGCTTGAGACTCTGCGGAGTGGCCTGCAGTGTCTGAGCGTGACACCCTTCCTTGTCTTTTTGTATTGTTTTTTCTAGTGCTAAGAGCTGGAGCTGCAGAGCTGGAAATTACCACTGAAAAATACTGAAATGTTGGGCCCTTCACTCTTCCTCATAAGGATACCCAGAGGCAGCATGGCAGATAAAGCCTGACAGTTGGCAGATCACTGTGTCATTTGCTTTGCAGGAATATGCACTGAGGCACTTTGTTTCACCTGAACTTTGGGCTGACCCTTCCTTTTTTATTGCTGTTGTTCTCTCCCCCGTCTCCATCTGGCTCAGCACTGCTCGCTCCACCCACTTGCCAAATATGATTGACTCATGCAGGTGAATTAAACCATTATTGCACACCCTTTTCTCTCCTGTCTCTCAGTGTTACTCTGAACTTGAGTATCTTAACCTGAACAGTTTAAATCGGTTTGCTCTTCCCATGCTGCTTTTCAACCCTTCTTAGTATCATGCCACCTTCACCTCCAGCCCTCACTCAGGTTCCCCTGTGAGCTCATCTCTGTCAGGACAGTTACCACATTCGGGGCTGCACAGCCTGAGGGACATGCAGAACAGGTGCCCAACAGGGCAGAGTAGCCAGATTTGGGAAATAATACCAACAGAGAAAAGGACAAAGCACTTGGCCTACAGTTGGTTGACTTAATACACCCCTTCAGGTGTGGGAAAGTCCTTACACTAAAATCCCAGCTGGCTATAATCTAGTGCCACGGAAAACAGAGCAAGTGGCTTCCATTGCAGAATGCTTTTTGCTTAGAAGAGGGAACATTTCATGGCATGGGTTTTTAGTAAGGAAGATGAGGTCCTATGGTAAAGGATAGAGTGACATAGGGGAAAGTATTTCAGCCAGGGCTTAGATAATAAAAACGCTGACTTAAACAGTATCACCTAACTTCAGGGCCCTGTTTCCTCATCTCTAAACTGACTTGGTGAGTGTCAGATTTGGCCGTTTTTAACTTTATGGGATAGATTATGGGCAACCCCTCTTGAAAGGAGTAGTCCCTGGAAGATATATGGCAAAATATATCAGTGTAACAGAATACCACTAAAGGTCATAACTGCTACTGCACAACTTTTGCCTTTATCTAGAAATTTCTACTCCTTGAATGAAGTGTATTGGTATTTTTTTTCTTCTTTTAAAATTAGAATGTTTAGATTTGATTTGCTTATCCACATGTGTCCTGGAATTAAAAGTTTCTGCCCAGTACTTACTGCTGGTTTATGTCATAGCACACATTAAAGGAGTGAGGCCACAAATGGTCTCCTGGGTAACTCAGCGCTGGAGAACTCTGGCAGCTGACAGGAAGGAGCACACCTTTGAGCAGCTGCTCTCAGTGCAACATCCGGATCTGTGGACACCCACCAAGGCACATTTGATGAATGTTTAGACTCTTAATAAATTGCTCAGAGATTCCTAAAGTCCATTTTTTGGAGGATCAGACCATGTGGTGGTGGTTTTTGTAGTAGTTGTTGTTTTAACTTGTGTACTAGGTGCAGGGTCATGTTTTAAGAAGGGTTAATGCTTTCTGTAAAGTGATTTGTTTTAAGCACATTAAAGGTCATTTGCATGGTGTTTTCCAATTGTGTATTTTATGTATCTTGCTCAGCTTAGTTTTCTTTGAAAGTCTCTACAGCAACTCTTAGATAATATCTGTTGCTGGAAAGAAAACTGAACAATCCTCTCCAACTTGTTAGCTTATTTGGACACCTTCTACCTTTAATACTAACTTCTTCCTCTTCATAGTCCCTTGACATTTCCCTGCCACCCACCCTGGTGCTGCAGAGCCCGGCAGCCAGGCCGCATCTTGGCACACTCTTCCCCGTCACTCTGTGTCATCTTTGCCTAGAGCACAAGTGTTTAGGGAAGTCGGAGCTCTGCAAAGGTGCTCCTCAGCTGCGGGTTGGAGGGCAGTTGAGTTAGGAGGAGGTGCCTTGGGCGTCCTACCCTCAGGGTCATGAGGAAGCAGTACATTCAGCCCTGAGCTGTTCCCTTTCTAGGGCCCATTCCTGTCCCATGTGAGCAGCTGGATGCTCAGTGGCCCCTGAGCTCCTCACATGTGAGATCCGCTGCTCTCGGTAGGCACTGTGCCCTCAGCACGGGCATCGTGCATGGGAGGGCCCAACGTGTCCCCATGGGGCTGCCCTGGTCCTGTGCACTGTAGGAAGTTCAGTGTCCACCCCCTCCAACTGTGACAGCCAAAAGTGTCCTCCAGACATCGCCAAAAAGGCCCCTGTGGGACCGTGCTCTAAAGAGACTGCCCCACAGAGCGTGTGCATGTGCTTGCAAATCATGCCTGGCACACGTCTGTCTGGGCATATTTCCTTCCTCTAGGACAGCAGTGCTCCAACAAAGGGGACATCCACACCCCTTCACACTCTTTACAGTTAGTAAGGACCCCAAAGAGCTGTTGTTCGAGTGGGTTGTAGCTGTCTGGTGTTTTTGATATTAGAAGTAAAACTGAAAATTTTTACATGATCATTAATTCACCTAATAGTTGACTATTTGTCATTCATACTGTCCGGACAACCTTTGTTTCCCTGATTTGCCTCCCTAACTAGATTAAATCCTTGAGGACAGTGATGTAACTTGATTCTTCTTTGCACTTGCCTTATATATTAGGACCTGGAGTTGAGAATTACTTGCTGGTGGATTTTAAAAGTGCTCAGGAAAGAGAGAACTTACCTTGCTGGTTTTTCTGACACTGTAAATTAGAAAAAAAAATCCCATGTTAAAGGCTTATTTCTTTATCGCCTTTTGAGCCTTTCAGTAAATTTTAACACCAGGGTTTTCATTCAGTATAATTTGTTTTAAATAAATGGCATTATACCAAAGCAGAAGATTATGGTGCTTAGGTCTTTTTCTAATATTCTGTGAAAGTTTTTTAAAAAAGAGTATTTGGGGTTTTTTTGTTTGTTTGCTTTTACAGACCCCCAGAAGTCAGTGGTTAAAAAGTACAGTCTCATAAGATCTTATATTAACTAAAGCATTTCAAAATAGTATTTCCATTCAAATACAAGGTTTCTAATACCTTCAGTGTTTTTTATTTCTTATTTTTAATTTATTTTCAAAGTATTTCTCAGTAGAACATACATATAAACATTTTATTTATAAGGTTTATACATACAGAAAGAGAAGTTTCGAGTATCTCTTGTTCTGTGCAAGCAGTGGGGAAGATACAAAAAATGATATTGTCCTCACATGTTAAGAACTTAAGTATTGTCTGTTCCTATGATTTGTGAAATGTCACACCTGTTGCTAGGGGGCATTCAGTAGACTTGGAGTGACTGGGCCCCCCATTCATTCACACCCTGCAGGCACTGAATCAATGGGACAAGATGAAGCGTGTTTCTTATAAAGAGCCCACAGGAGGAAATGAGATGCTTTAAAGCATCTAAGCAAACAGGGTCACTGTTATTATTATGGAGCTGCAGAAAGGATGTTGGACCTGGGGTACGTGTAATAAGGCCAGCAGATAAAATGAGTATGCATTCCTCTCCCTCTTCAATAAAAGCTCTGTTACATGATGTATAATTCTAGGAAGAGTTCATCAAGTAAATGATATGAAATGACCTGAAGGTTTCCAGTTCATGAAAGAGGCATGGCATTCCTATGTTAAAGCACCTGCGGAGTGAATGCAGACCCCTAGGCCTGTGTGTAACGGTGGAGAAGAGCTGGCTGAGTCAGTCTGCCACCAACATGAATCATGGCGACATTTTCCTAAGTCACAGGAAAAATTCATCTGAAAGATTTCAGCTATAAAAAGTCTCCAGTGTTTCCATAAGACACTGGGAACCCTCCAAGGTCTGGGCCCAGTTGTGTCTGGTTTGGTGCAACGATATAGGTAATTATCGTGCATGTCCTGGTCAGTATGTTGTGTGAAGCAAAGACTTCCTGGGGCCCTAATTCGTCGTTTGAGAACAGCTGCTGCAGGCAAGTGCAGCTTCCCAAATCCAAACAATACTGTCATCTTAGTTTTCCCCACCTGGGGGAGTTAGAGAACAAGCCTAGGAATTAAACTCTGCACGGAGAATGTTTTATTACTTTGAGGACAGTGGATTTTCCTTTATCTTAGTATCTTTTTTAAAGATAAGATTTTTCATGGCTCTAAAGGGATGTTAGCTCTGACCTAACACTGTTTTTGCCCAGTGGGAATGTCAAAGTACCTGGTAGCTCTGAGGCATTAGAACTGTGCCATCCAAGATGTTAGCCGTTAGCCACTTGTGGCTTTTTAATGACAATTGAATTTAAAAATTCAGTTCCTCAGTCATACTAGCTGCATTTCAAGTGCTCTGGAGCCACATGTAGGTAGTGGCTACCCTAGTGGACAGCAGATACGGAACACTTCCCACTTCACAGAAAGCTCTAGTGGACAGCGCTGCCTTAGGCGCTGGCTGGCTCTTCCAGAGTAATTGTAATGTGAGTGTACTTGACTTTGTTAGCTATCATTCTTCTTAATGAGAAATACCAAATTTAAGATCAACTATAAAAGGAAAAGGAGACTTAAATTGGCAAAAGAGAAGGAAGTGGATGAAAAGGAGAAGGAAGAAGGAGAGAAGAAAACAGAATTCCATGTGAGGCAGGAAGGAGGCCCGTTCACCATGTCCCGCACCTGAAACCCTCACCTGCTCCTCAGATGGGCCACACCGTCTCCCACAGCCGTGGGCTGCAGACCCAAGGGAAGCAGTGTCCTCGTCCTCTTCTGTAGGCATTTTATCTTTATTTACTTGTTTTGGAATCAAAACACACATGGTTAAAAAATAAACTAGCACAGAAATCTATACTGTTTCACCTAATCCACTCTCAGCCGTGTGTCACAGGGCAAACCTCTTTCAGCTATGCTACTGATCAGCTCCTTGTCGGGACCCAGGGGAAGCAGGATGCGGGAGCCGGCTCTGCAGCAAGAGGCATCTTTCGCTCCCTCTCGTTCTCTCCCTCTCCTCACCCCGTGCCCCTCCCACCTCCGTCTTTCCCTCTTTCTCTCCATCTCTCCCCCTCTCTGTCTCTCTCTCTCTCTCAGCCATTTTCCTCCCTTTACCTTGGCCCATCTCACTTGCTGCAGGCTTCTTTCCAGCTGATTCGGTCATTCACCATCACCCAGCAGCTGCATTCTGAGGTCCTACTGTGTGCTGAGTGCCGTCACTGGTGCTGAGGATTCGCCTCTGCACACACACAGTCTGCTATCAGTGCTGTGTACACTAGTGTTTCTAAGGGACACTGAAGAGTGTCTTGCACTTTGCAGAGCCGTGGCTCCGGGGCTTTTGACACCAGAGCACCCTCTGGTCATTGTGATACTGAAATTGTACTCACATTTCCAGACCCCCTGGTGGGGCAGAACCACATCTGGCAGCCCCTGAACTAGAGACCTGGAAGCTGCTTCAGGTGGTCGGGGATGGTTCACCAAGGAGATGTAGTAAAGGTGAGGCCTGAATGTGAAGGAACCAGCAGTGCAAAGATCCAGGAAGGCCAGCCAGTCTGGTCAGAGGAAGTGGTGACTGGTGCAAAGGCCCTGAGGCAGAGGTGTCCCCTGGAAAGGCCAGTTTGGCTGAAGAGAAGTGAGGGTGGGTCAAGCAGGAGGGATGGAGTCAGAGGTGGGCGCAGGCCATGTCCAGTTGGGTCTTGTCAGCAGCCCCCAGCAAGATTTTATATTTTTATTCTAAAGATTATGGGAGCCACTGAGGTTGATGAGGGAAGTGAGATGACGTGACATAAGTATTTAAAAAGGTCTCTGCAGCTGCTGTGAAGGAGATAGAGGGGTAAGAACTGAAACAGGGACACTGCTGGGACCAGGTCCTCCCAGATGCCTGGTTTCCTTGTACAGGCAGAAGTGGGGCCCTTGCACAGTGGGCCGTGGTTTGTCAGCTGACCACTTGCGTTACAGGCCTGAGCTGAGAGCTGGCTCTGCGGCTTCTGACCCCAGAAGACCAGAATGCAAAGAGCTGTGCACTGAGGGGCTGGCTTCTACACTCAAACAGCCTTAGTTTTTCCTAAACAGTCTGGTTTCTTTCTTCCCCCTACAAACCCCTGAGGCTGTCATCAGCCAGCAGGGCTGTCCCGGCACCACCTGGCAAAGAGACTGTTTCCATCCCATTGAGTTGTCTTGGCTCTGAATTCTGTCCCGCCAATCTACCTGGCTACCTCTGTGTCGGGACCACACTGCTCTGATGGAAATGCTCTTTTAAAAGACCTTGAGAGGCATGTGCATATGGGACTTAAGTCTCTGGTACACAGTGGTGGTCATTCCGTCTGTGCATTATAATACTGCAGACAGGGAAGATACTAAAAGACACTGGAAAGTAGAATTCCAGGGTGTGTGGTGCAAGGTGGTATCCGAAGTCGGGGATGGAGCAGGGTCAGGTCTGTGATCCCAGGAGGTAGCCTCTGCCTCCACCATAGAGGATGGGCTCTGTGTGGTGGGAGCACCTGAGGGCTGACCCTGTCCCCCAGAGGTCAGGACAGGGCCGTGGCTGCCACTCCAGTGCCTGACCCAGATAACCCGGGGGCCCCAGGGACCTGAGAAGCTGTGGGGAGAATTCTGGGTGGGCAGCGCCCCCTTTGGGTGCTAACCATCACATGTTCACGTCGGGCTGGAGCTGAGGAGAAAGATGCGTCCAGAGGGGTTCTCCCTGCTCAGTGACCCCCAGGCCTGCCTCTCCTCCTCAGGCCCAGCCCAAGTGCCGCTTGTCAGGTCCTCCCCATGTAGGAGGCCATCAGAGCCCTCATACCTCTGAGCCAGCAGGTTGGCAGCATGTCCGCCATCGGGCCCACCACCTCTTCCTGTGCCCCAGTCGCTCAGGCACCTGGCCGGGCCCTGCATCACCCCAGAGCCTTGACTCCAGGTGCTGATACTCAGGGTCACCTTGCTTCACCCTCAGTCTAGTGGTTTCTCCTGCACCACAGCCTCCCCACCTCCATGATGCTGAATCCAGCAGAATTTGGCCCATGGAGGCGTCGTTCCTTCCAGAAGGCTCTCTCTCCTCCCTTCAACTCAGCCATTCCCCACCCCATCCTCCCCCAGCCTCGGCCTCTTCACCTCTCCTCATGTTACCCTCTCTCGCGGGGTCTCCCTCACTGGGACCACAGTGACCATTTGAACACACCTACTTCCAACTCAAGTCTCAGCATCACTGGGCGGCTGCCAGCTGCGCCAGGCTCTGGGACCCTAGGTGGAAGAGGCAGATGAGGGCAGGCCATGTGCCGCTTACGTCTGCAGGGCCAATGCATCAGGCAGTAGCCAGGGGAGCAGAGACAGAATTCTGGGCTGCTATGGAGAACTTGAGCCCCTCATCTCGACGCACTGGCATTGCCAGGTCGGACTCGGCATTGTGCAGTGGAATGTGCCCACCTGTTTCTCTTCCCCGTCTCAGTGACCTGTGCTACAATCCACCCGGCTGCATGCGAGGCCCCGGAGTTCTCACAGATTTTCCGTCTCCCTCGTCCCACACGTCTGCTCTGGCAACCAGCATGCTTGGTCTCACCCCACATATCTCTGCTCTGTCCAGCCTCCTGTTAACTGCCACTGTCCTGGTCCAGGCCAACATTCCCTCTCTGACTGGTCAACTAAAGCCGCCCTGTGGCCCCCCGGGCTTCCATCCTCTTCAGTCGTTGGTCCACACCAGAGCCAAGGGGCCCTTTAAAAGGGACACCTCCTGGTGGCGCTGCCCAAGCCCTTCCACATGATTTCCAGTTGCCCTTCAGGTAGAGGCCCGACTCTTTCACCCAGGCTGGTCATTCTGAGGGCACCTGCGGCCACTGCACCCCCATCTGCTGCCTGCCTCCCTCTCTGTGCTGTGGCCTGAGGCATGCCAACCCCAGGCCACCCACCTGCCCCACACCCACACCACTCCTCTCCCGTGGGTCTCCACATGTCCTCAGAGGAGCCTGCCGACCCGCCTTGCTGGTTCCTGGGGCTCCTGCAGGGATTGGGGAGCCCAGCATTCTTTATGGAACTAGACGTGTGGTCTCCAAGCCAGACAGGCCCTGCCTTCCTGGAGCCAATATCCTTGTTGGGAAAGACATCCGTCTTGTAACGGACAAGTGAATGCAAAGTTACAGCCGTGACAGTTACAGGAGAGAGGCACAAGGCTGAGAGCACGTATCAGGACACGGAGCTGACGGGGCTGCTGTGAAGGCCTCACTAGGATCTGAAACTGGGGACAGGGGAGCAGAGCAGGTGCAGAGGCCAGGCGGAAGGGAGAGGATGCCAGGCCCAGCAGAGGAAGCTTGTGACCCCGAGCATGGGGGGCTTTGTAGACCACCATTAAGCTAAAGGGCTGAGAATCCTAGGAAGTCACTGGGGTGGGCCACCCTGGTGTGCTGGGGCCAGGTCTTCTATAGAAGCTCACTCTGCCTGCCCCTGGAGTGTGCTCTGGAGGGAGGCCAGGCCAGCAGGGCCTGCAGGAGAGGAGGCAGTGGCGTGGAGTCAGCAGGTCTTCAGAATAGCTTTCTGTCTTCTCAGATATTAGAAGCCCTTCCTCAGTGTCCACCTGCCGTGGGCACCAGTACCCATGGGTCTAATTGTTTGGTGAGTCACCAGATCACCCAGTCCTGCCGTCAGGAGCTTTGTGGCATGAGATGTGCAGCCCCACCTGTCAGTGGGAGCAGCAGAAGGGCTGTTTTTGTGTGTGTATGTACCCAGCTGCTCATCAAGGTCACTGTGTGCATAGCACTGGATTTGGCAGTGTAGAAAGGTAAAATGATGTCAACTTCAATCTACGGACACATGCATACACTTAGCATTTCAAACAAGTATATACCTGGGAGGAGCTGTTTGTGACTGAGACGTCAATGCCAGCATTTCCTGGGGACATGTAGAGAAAGCTGAACAGAAACGTAACAGGGAATTCCATGGAGAAGAGGAGTTACCGATGGGGTTTTTTAAGGAGGAAAGACCCGTGAGCAGGTGGAAATGGTGACAGATGTCAAGGACAAAGCCCAAAAAAGCTGCACACTGTGGGGGGGAAGGGAATGCAGGCCCTCGTCCCCAGCTCAGATCTCTGCACGGGCTGTCTGGCACCTTGGAAAAGTCCTCCCGAGAGTTCTTAAGCACGTTATTGAAAAATAAAGTCACTCTTACCTCTTAGTAAAAATTCCATTCCAGGATGAGAGCCAGTAGTTGAAAGCTCAGGGTGATGTGTCCGCTCTCATGGGTCCCATGTGACTGGAAGAGGCTTGGCAGGTTTGTGTTTCTAGGAGAAGTGTGATAGGCTTTTTTAAAGCATGTGTGCTGATACAGCCTCATTTCTTTGGGTAGACTGGAGAGTGTGCAAGAGTGAGTACAATGCCCAAAGATCTGGAGGGTCCGCACTTGAGCCACCAGCCACCACTGCGGAAGCACAGCTGAGCTCCATGAGGCTCCCTGGCCAGCTCATCCCTTAGGCCTGGACAGGTGACAGGGACACTGCTGAATGTGCCCGCAGCTCTCATCTACCGCTGAGTATTGTGCTGCACCTTCCCACCTTGTAAGCATCAGCCCAGTTGTTTTGTGCAGTCTGGAGATGAATGCCAGGATAGAAGCCAGAAGAGGCTCAGAAAAAGCTCAGTCATGTAGCGCACACTGACGTGGCAGGCTAGCAGGGAAAGCTGTCAGTCCATGAGGTGTCCAACTCGACTACTGCTGCAATGCAAACGGCCACAAAGCCAGTGGCTTAAAAGGAGACAAACTCATTGTCTTACAATTGTGGAAGTCAGAAGTCTGAAACGAGCTGAAGCTAAAGTGTCAGCACAGCTAGTTCCTTCTGGAGGCTTAGAGGAGAATCGGCGTCCTGGCCTTTCCAGCTTCTAGAGGCTGCCTGCGCTCCTTGGCTCATGGCCTCTCCTCTGCCTGCAGAGCCAGCAGCGTGGCATCTCCCAGTCTTTCTCCTGCTCTCCGACTCTGCCTCGTCGTCTCATTGCCTACTCTTGTAAAGACCCATGTGATTACACAGCACCCAGCCTGATAACCCAGAATTGTCTGCTACCATGAAAGCCTTAACCTCATCACCTCTGCCTTTTGCTAAGTAAGGAAACATCTTCACAGGTTCCAGGGATAGGATGTGAACATCTTTGGAGGGTCATTATCATCACCTACTTATGTAGCAGCCTATATGGTAAATATTATAAGTCAGAAGTTTGAAGGGAGACACAAGAAATTAGGTGTATCTGTGAACATCCTGAAATTCTAACATTATGGCAGGTGGGATGTAGCCTCAGACTCCAGCATCCATAAGGAGTTGTGTTGTGGACAGCAGAGTGGAGGAGACTGTCCCCAAGTGCAACTCTTACATCTGCCTCTCCCATATTCTAAGTGTGCTCTAAAATGCAACCATGATGTCATTTGCTTGTTTTCATTTTTATTTTTGAAACAGCTTTCCAGCAGGAAAAACAACCTGACTGCTACTCCATCTGCAGTACCTGGTAAAATAAAAGTGCCCGTTCTTCAGCCCATAGTGAAGAAAGACAAACGGCATAACTCCTCCAGGCTCAACGCCAGCAATAACAGAGAGCTGCAAAAACTACCGTCCTTAAAAGGTAACTTTTGTTACTTGTTTCTTACAAGTTAAAGTTTGCCTGCTGGGGGCAGAAGTAATGTTTTGATGGTGTGTTAGCTCTTTATACCTTCCCTGGGCTCATCTCTCATCCAACTGAGTTTTTTTAAATTAAATGCCACTAACTTACTTACCCAACTATTATTTCAAATTCTGGAGCTTTTTAAGATGAAAATGTAATCATAGATATATTATAGGTATAATACATTAAAAAAAAACATAAACAGAGGAAGAGAAGAAAGGCTCTGTCTTTTCATGTTAATTGTAATTGAACCAGTTTTCCTCTACTTCTGTCATCTGTGGTGGAGCTCCAGCAACTCAGGGGAGAGTAAGTGTGAAATCCGCAGCAGAACCTTGCCATTTGCGGGCGTTGGGAAGTGTGGACTACAGCCACAGCCCTTTATGGACTTCTTTGGCTACACGTGGGAATGGCATCTGTCCTGTTTGAGAGTAGCTGGGAAGCAGTGCTCTTTGCTTCGAATTTCCTCCAGAATGGCGCTGTCGCCCCTTTCCATCTGAGGGTGTTCAATCCCTAAGGGTGCTTCTCTAGGAAATCCCGAGTTGAGGTACGTAAAACCTGATCAAGAAAAATAGGGCAAGGATGCCAAAGTCAAATATGAATCAATATTTACTAAAATATGAGAATAGTATATAATAAATAAAATCTCAGACATGTTTTATACCTTAAATTCATAACAGTGGGTCTTTACAGTTAATTCTCATTGCATGTGATCCAAGAGCAGAAAGTTTGTCATCTTCCTAGGTGTATTCTTGTGCCTTCCACAGCACAGGGCAGGGCAGATGTGGGAGCTCACGCAGGTGTGGCAGGTGTGGCAGGCGTGCGTGCAGGGAATGGAGGAATGGGTAGAGGGAGACAGTTACACATTCGTGGGTGACTTCCTGCCCTGTGCTTGCCGAGAAGCCAGCCCTCCACTCGCTGCAGTTTACAGAGCTTGTATCCATCTGGCACATATCTGATTTCGTTTTGTAGCAGATAACATGCATACTAAGTCATTTGGGGAGGGATAAATAGATGGAGCACAGGAGATTTTGCCACAGTGTAACTATTCTGTATGATACCCTAATAGTGACTATATGGCACTTGGCACTTGTCAAAACCCATAGAAGGTACAACACAAAGAGTGAACCCTGACATGAACTGTGGTCTCTAAGTTAATGTATCAGTATTGGTTCATCAGTTGTAATGAATGTACTACGCTATTGCAAGATGTTAATAATAGAGGAAGGGGTGGGGGGTTGTAATATGGGAATTCTCTGTGCTTTGCATTCAATTTTTTTGTTAATCTAAAATTTTAAGTTATTAATTTAAAGAAATAGTAAAAGGCAGTGCTGCCGCGGCCGTCCTCAGGCGCCTCCACCTGCGGGCGTTTGAATTCCAACCTTTTTAAACCCTCCCGGCCCTGTTATTGTTGTGTTCTGCTGGGGATCATTTAGATTCATCCCCTTGTTTGTTTATCACTTTGGCTTCCTTCCTTTTGCATCTCAGACTTTCTCTCTGGGATCATTGTCCTCCGAATACATCATTTAGAATTTTCTTTAATGAGCGTCTACTGGTGGCAAATTGTTTATGTATCTGGAAAATGTCTTTATTTTTGCCCTCGCCCTTGAAAGACAGCCACTGAGCATAAAACTGTAGGCTATTTTCCTTCAGTACCTTGAGGATCAGCATTTCATTTTTGTATTGAGGAGACACAGTCTGTCTTTGAAGGTATTGTTTGCGATTTCTCACCACTTCCCTGGTTTTTGTCTGATGTTGATTTTTCAGTAGTTCCACGGCTTAGGCGTCTGTGTGTGGGTGTCCTTTTTGTCAGTCTTTGTTGGGCTTTGTCTTGCATCTGTGGATTGTTGTATTTCCTCCAGTTGTTACGTTCCATTTGTCTCTTTTCTTCCTTCAGCCCTAATCAGACATGCATTGGACGTTTTCATTTACTGCCTGTCTTTTTTAATCCTCACCTGTAATTTTCAACCTTTTTGTGACCTTTTACACCATGCCACATTCCCATCAGAGAGTCCAAGCACCTTATTCATAGCAAAGGACCAGTTTTCTTTTTCTTAATTTCAATCCATCATGGACTAATACTTTCATAAAATACAGTAAAAATAAATTACTACAAAAATGAAATATAAAATAAAGCCATAAACTTTTATTGTGCCAGTAGACAAAAAATTACCTTTTTAAATAACTGTCAAAATTTCTAAACACTATGCTCAATTTCTGTTAATCTCGTTGAAAATTTTCAGGTTTGTCTAATGTGTGTTAAACCATCTGTGAGCTTTGAATTTCAGATATACTTTTTCATTTATGGAAGTTCTATTTTTAATCTACAGTGTGATTTTTAGTATTTTCCTGTTCTTTTGCAGATACGCTCAAACTTGTCATTTCTTTAAGTGTAGTAAGCACTGCTGTATAGTCTGTGTCCGAGAATGACGAACTGAAGTCCTTGTCACATGTTGCTGCTGATGTCTGATTTCCTTGTGTACCTGACTATTTTTTAGTGTGTGCTCCTCATTGTACTCAAATGTTTGAAATAAACTGAAACGTAAAGTGAAAGCACCTTCTTCGGTGGGGATTCGTTTTTGCTTCTGCCAGACACCCGGGGTCACTACCAGTCTAGGAGTGCCATAAGCCGCAACACTGGTGTGTGACTTGTTAAATTAGCCAGGCTGGTTGTCTATAAACTATGCCCCTTAATCCCTGCAGTTCCTGTAATTAGAAACCTTTTTTGGATGGAATACGTCAGAGGTGAGTCTGTGTAACTCAGGAGATAATGTCATTATTGTGGTAGATGCTTACGATCTGGTGACTGTCAAGAAGTGATGCTAAGTTTTACCACTGTACAAGGGTGCTGACGGGTTGATTTCTCCATTATACGATGATGTCTCCCTCTGCAACTCAAAAAGTAGTGGTAATCTGCGAGGGGCATTTTGGCATCCTGCCATTGTCTGTTTCCCACCAACCATATGCTAATGCTTTACATACCACTTGATAGTCCTTGCCCACTCAGTGGTTTCCCTAGAGATATAAACATTAAGTCTGACATTCTTCTCAAAAGCAGAGCTGTTTTTTACCAACTGGAGATTTTTGGTTATCTTGACATATAACTCTAGTGGAAAGTCAGGGTCAGCTTAATTCTCTGCCTTTTAGTTACCAATTTTCCTCAAATGGTGAAAACTAAAGTTGTTTTCCTGGCTTTCTCATTATTATGGACTCATGTATTTTATTGATTTCAGTGTGTTTTAATCTACTAAAGTCATTCTTTTCTGGTATACAGATTAATTATTTTAACCATTGGTTGCCCTTTGGGCCACTGCCTGTGTATTTTCTGACATGGCCCCATTTATTTTTGATTCCTTGATTTCTAACACAGTAAGGTGTCCCTGGCTAATTTTGTACCTTCCTTGCCCCAGACTTGGAATCAGCTATTTTTTCAAAGAACCCTTATTCCTTTCAGTGAGGAATGCTATTAGAGAGCAAAAGCTGGGAGCTGGGGGTGATCATTACTACTGAACTGATTTTGCTTATAGGTGCTTTCACTGGAGGGAGCTAGAATATAAATCATATAGGTATTTTCAGTTCAACTTTAACATTATAGTGTTTTCAGTTGTCTCTTGAATTTTTATAGTTTTATCTATTTTACATTGAAAATCTTGATTTCTAGCATCACATTGACAAGTGACAACAACAATATGGATGTTATTACAAACAGCAGAAACTTTGAATTGGCTCATTTAATTGCAAAGACAGCTTTTGGTGTTTTTACCTGGATCCCGTTTTTAAAATATCCAGGAAGGATTGGCATCCTTAGAATGTGTCTTACTTGAGCATGTGCTATGGCGAGCCAGAGGGCTTTGAGGTCTCTCTCATGTGAGGTTTGCACATTTTTTATCATGTTTATGCCCATATATTCTATTATTCCTCTTGTAATTGGGATCTTCTCTTCTAGTACGTCTTCTAAATAGCTGCTCGTTACTTACCTGAAGGCTGTTGGTTTCTGGGTCTCGCTTTCCCATCCTGCTCCCTCCCTGAATTATCTTACTGTTTGCAGTAGCTTTCTAGTTGGCACTGTTGGTATTTAATTAGATCTGCACATAAGGATAATCTCATCTCTTTGTCCCTAATTCTTTTACCTCCAGTGTCTTCCTCTTGAGTTGGCTGAAAATTCCAGGAAGATGTTGTATGTGGTGCTGTGAGTGGTCATATTTGTCTTGTTCCTGACCCTAGTGGAGATAGAAGCATGATTTTTAATGACCACTTACTATTCTACTTTGTGCTGACCCCAGGTTTTCAGGTGTTAAAACTGTTCTGTAATGTAAATCTTTGTTGACATCTTTGAACCTTTTCTTAAGCTGGATTTGAGGAAAGGAAGCACTGGATTGAAGACCATGTGTCTTCAAAAGCCCTTTATAGATACTCCCCAGAGGGGCTCCGTGTATATTTCTACCCAGAGCTTAGGAGGCTCCTGTCCCCTTGCACCTTCCCAATGCTGGGATCATATACAAGCTTTCGTCATTTGTTAAGTGGAAAATACTATTTCCTATCTTTATTTATTTAGCAGTGAGGCTGAATGTAGTCATCAGGCCCAGTTCATCAAAGATTTTTCTGAATTAGTGCCTTCATTTAACATTTTTGGTCTGAAAGGTAGAAGTGTTCCATGTTAAGTGAAGAGACCGATTTTTTTTAAGTGACGTACAGGAAGAGTAAATTAATCATGGACTTTGTTTCTTGAGGCCTTCCTCCCTAATTTAGAAAAGGCAGGCCTGGGAGAAGTTAAAGTTATAATGAAACAACTAGTAAATAACAACTGGAGACCTTGGGGTAGAAATTTAGAGTTGCTAAGTAGTTGTCCTTTTACAAAAGAAATCGTTTGATTGTTCAGAGAATTTATATGAATGTTTAAAAATTGGCTTTTGAATAGCACTTAAAATTTTATATTGCTTCCCTCCTTTTGTGAAAATATTTCAACATCTTTCAGAGCAATTTATTTCTGACAATTGGAAGTTTTGCTATACAAGCGGATCCTTTTTACTGCTTACAGATGAATTTTGCATCTATTTAGAGGAGCTTTGCGTCTTACCTGATAGTGGAAGAATAGTAAGTGGACCATGAGGAGCTTCTGGAGTGTCTGCTGTAGTTCTCCTGGGTTGGGAGGCTCTGCTTTCATCAGTCTTGTCTTCCATTGCATGCTTTGATTTCCTGATTGCCCACAATAATAGAGGGAACAGCTCCAGGCTTGGTGAGGTGTCCATCCCCAGCAAATATTTACTGACCATCTGGCTTATCTGGAGCGCAGGGAAGGGGTCAAGACTGTGACAATGACCAACGGTGGCTCTTGCCCTCAGGGAGCCAGCAGACCCAGAACACCCAGGTGTTCTGACTCTGGCCCCTCTGAGTTGGATTTTGCCAGCAGCAGGGCCGAGTGCCATCGCCATGTGGAACTGAGACCTGACCCCAGGTCAGCCAGCCTCCAGTGCACTCACTCCAGGGTCACCTCAGGCCCATCTGTCAGTCATACTCTGCAAGCCCCCTTTGGGCAGAACCTGGGGGTTTGATTTCATCTGACAGCTGTAATCTCACATTTAATGTTTAGCTCAGGCCATCCCCAAACCTCACTGGACCTCTCCCAGAGCCTTACATTCACCTCATTATCTCTCACGCACGTGGAACGTGCACGCACGCACCCAGGCCATTCCGTGGATGTTCCCATCTCTGTCCAGTCCCTCCTGGCCCTGGAGGCCTGGGTTTCCTCCTCCCTGTGCTGCCTTCCTGGAGGCGGCCACCACATCCTGCTGGTTCTCCTCCTGTGTTTCCTGAGCCACCTGGCTCAAGCCCACCTTATCTTTCCTTTTTTAGTTGTGATAAAATACACATAGCATAATATTTATCATTTTAACTGCTCATAAGTATACCGTTGGGTGGCATTAAGTACATTCACAGTGCTGTATACCTGTCACCACTACCTGTTCATCAACAAAACCCTGCTGCAGTTAAACTCTGCCTCCCCTCTCCCTGCCCCCAGCACCACCTGCCACTGTTCCACCTCCTGACCCTGATTTCAGTTCCTCCAGGGACCTCAAATAAGTGGATTCATACAGGATTTGTCCTTCTGTGACTGGCTTATCTCACTTAGCATGATGGCCTCGTGGTCCCTCCATGTGGTAGCCTGTGACACGATTTCGTCCTTTTTAAGGCTGAATAATATTCCATTGTATTGAGAACACCACAGTTTGTTGTTCATTCATCTGTCCTTGACACTCAGGTTGCAGATGCTGGACACGTAACTTCATTCACCTCCTATGTCACTTTTATGTGGTGGCCCTGCAGGCAGAAGCAGTTTGCCTGTCTGCCTGTGGTGCCCAGGCCAGCATCTGCCAAGGATCCAGAAAGCACACTTGCTGAAGGAGCGCAGAGCTGTCAGGTCCCTGCCTGCTCTCCCTCGCCCCTGCCCCTTCCGTCCCCGGGATTGTGTGGCGGCGCCTCTTGTGAGGCCAGGCTCTTCCTTGTGAACAGGGGCTGTTAGAATAGGCACGTGGATGCCCTTCAGTATTTCCCGTGTGCTCGGCATGCTTTGTGTGGGTGTCTGGCTTCCTCAAAGCAGGGAGGGGTGTGAGGACCTGCTTGGCTGCAAAGGCTGCCGGCACAGCTGTGGGGAGACCTAAGGCTGCTCAGCGTAAGGCTCCTCTGCCCTCTGTGCACCTCCACTGGCCCGTCCTGGGCGTAGGCTCGGCGCTCTCATAATCACTCGCACGACTCACTCAGATCAGGGCAACGAGTGCCTGTCCCTTTGTCCTTGCTGTTGGCAGGCAGAAGCTCCCTGGCAGCCTTTGAACACAGCTGAGTGCTAGCTACCCTTGATCTGCTAAAAGAAAGGTCTATTTTAAACTGTAAGTGAAGCCAGATTTTTTAGGTTAGATCTGCTACCCAACAAAACATACATCACCCATGTTCATATAGTTTCCAGTTTAAAAAAATCATGCTGGCCAGCAGGGTGTCGGCTTCTCTAAGTTCAGAGAAATAACTTTTCTTGTAATGAGACAAACTATAAACTGCTTTAATTTGCCAAAATTGCCTGAGGGGATGAAAAATAAAACCTTCAGGTGAATTTAGAAATGAAAATTTGCAAGTTTTATTCAGAAATGTTACCTAGAAATAAAAATCAGTGTGATGCACTTACAGGCATATTGTTTTTAAATAAAGACCAAAACAAAGTGACAGAGGAACCAGAGAACAAAGAATAATTCTTTTTTAAACCTTCATGTTTGTATGGTACAAAGATGCCTGTATTTACAGTATTTGATGGGAGAATGCACTAGAACTGCGGGTCTGTTTGCCCACCTTGAGTTTGGAAGGCACACTGCGCTGAGCCCCGCCCGTCACAGAGCGCTGAGGCAGCAGGCAGGGAAGAGGCGGGGTTGTCACAGGAGAGTCTAGAAATCTGGTTCCGAGGCCACTGTGGAATTCAAGCAGGGCCAATCAGACGAAATTGGAGGATGTGCTGGGAGACTGGATAGGGTCCCGCACTCCGGGTGGGAAGTGTGATTCCAGGTGATTTGATGGCATATCACTCTTAGTTATGTTCTACAGGGAAGAGGTTTAAAGAGTAGTAAGCGGGGTTTGTAGGATGAGAATTGGGTTTTACTGTGTGATTGATGCATTCATTGGGTACATTTGATGGAGCCCCTGTCCATGCCAGGCCCTGTCCAGGCCCAGGAGAGATGGGTTGGTCTAGACAGAGATCCCTCGTGTGACCCTGCTGCGCCCTGACACTGGAGCTCCAGGACCCTCGTGGAACGCCATTGGTGGAGGTTCCATGGGCCACGGCACCCACTGCCTCCTGCATTTACCTATCGTGGCTGGACGCTGCCTCAGTTGCAGCGCCCCTCCCGAGCTCTGCCCTGGTCCCCAGCATGGCGGTGTACTCTGTCCAGCATGACGTCTGCACCTCCTAACTACCTGGGAGGTGGGTGGGGTCACATAAACCCCCTTTCTCATGTAAGGAAAGAAGCACCAGCCCAGGGTCATTCAAGGCAGCTCTCCCCAAGCCGGCAAGGTACTGGTGACCCAGCTGCGCCGTGAGCCCCCTGGGCTGCCTTTGCCGAGTGCCGTCTTGTCAGCGGGGAAGGTGCTCCAGAGACTAGACTAGCCAAGCCTTGATGGTCCAGACGGACGTGTGGACTCCAGGTAAGGGTACAGACTGCCTGAGACAGGGAGTCAGCATCCTCTAATTTGTTGGTTCCCTTCATATTGCCTAATTTACATTCATTTTTGTTTGTGTGTCTTTACATACATGATCTATTTATGCATCACAAAAGGTTTACCATATTTCCTGGGTCCCCTCCCAGCCCTTTCTTTGTTCTTAGCCTGCCCCTGAGAGGCACCATTCACTAAGGGATTCTCCTGCTATAACGTAATCTGTATGTCTCTTCAAAAATTGTTACTTTTAATTTTCATGAAAGTATTATGTGCTTATTTTAGCAATATGACAAATATGGAGACATTTCAGAAATATAAACCACCCATAGCACTCAGCAGTGACTGCCATTGAAATTTTGGGAGTGTTTCTTTATGATAATACTATTTCTGAGTAATTGTACACTTACCTTTTCACTTATACTTTCATTTTACAAACCTATAAATATTCTTGATGAGTGTATAATATTTCAGTGTGGGGTAATCCCTTTGACATTAATGTAGTTTACAGTATTTTAGAATCATAAATTAAAATATGATGCTCTTAAAAAGGAAAAAATACTTAGAAATTAACCAAGAAGGTGAAAGACTTGTACCCTGAAAACTATAAAATGTTGCTGAAAAAAATTAAAGGAGCCAACCAATAAATGGAAAGACATCTGTGCTCATGGATTGAAAGACAGAATGTTAAGGTGTTAGTGTGGCCCAAAAGGAACTACAGATTCACCACAATCCTTATCAATATCCTAACAGTGGTTTTTTCCAGAAATAGGAAAACATATCCTAAAATTCACATGGACTCTCAAGGGACCCCAGACAGCCAAAGCAATTTTGAAAAAGAAGAACAAAATTGGATGTCTTATATTTCCTGATATCAAAACCCACTGCAAAGCTACAGTCATCAGAACAGCTTGACCCTGGCGTGCAGGTGGACACAGACACTGCACATGCTGGAGTGAGACAGAGCCCCAGACAGGCCATCACCTACATGGTCAAATGATTTTCAACGAGGATGCCGCCCACTCAATGGGGAAAGGACAGTCTTTCCAACAAATGGTGCTGGAAAAACTGAACATTCACATGCAAAGGAATGAAACTGAACCCCTTACCTTATACCACACTCAAAAATGGACTCAAAGTGGATCAAAGACCTAAACATAAGAGCCAAGACTATGAACTCTTAGAGGAAAAACTTCATGACATTGGATTTGCCCTTAATTTCTTAGATATGACACCAAAAGCACAGGCAACAGAAGTAAAAATAGGTAAATTGGATTAAAACTTCTGTGCATCACAGAATACAATCAACAAAATGAAAGGCAGCCCACAAAATCGGAAAAAATATTTGGATATCATTGATCTGATAAGGGCTTAATATCCAGAATTTATAAAGAACTGCAACTCCACAACAAGAAACAAACCAATTTAAAATGTTCAAAGGACTTGAATAGATATTTGTAGATTCACAAATGGCCAACAAGCACATGAAAACGTGATCAACATCACTAACCATTAGGAAAAGGCCCATCAAACTACAGTGAGATACTACCTCACACCCATCAGGAAGGCTACTATCAAACAAAACAAAAGAAAACAGAAATAACAAGTGTCAGTGAGAATGTAGATAAACTGGAACCCTTGTGCACTGCTGATGGGAATATAAAATGATGCTGCCACTTTGGAAAACAGCATAACAGTTCCTCAGAAAATTAAAAATAGAATTACCATATGTTCTAGCAATTCTGCTTCTGGGTATGTACCCAAAAAGCAGGGACTTAAAATAGATATTTGTACACTCATGTTATAGCATCATTATTCAGAGTAGCCACAGGCAGAAGCAACCCAAATGACCATTGAGGGACAAATGGAACAAAAGTGGTATATCCACAAATGGAATATTATCCAGCCTTAAAAAGGAAGGAAATTCTGATACAGGCTCCAATGGGGATGAACCTTCAGGATATTATGCTAAATAAAATAAGCCAGTCACAGAAAAACAAATACTGCATGATTCCATTTATGTGGGGTCCCTAGATGAGTCAAATTCGTGGAGACAGAAAGCATAGTGGTGGGTGCCAGGGGCTGGGGGAGAGGGGAAAGGCGAGCTAGTGTTTAATGGAGACAGAGTTCCAGGTTTGCCAGATGAAAAGAGGTTTGTGGCTGGACGGTAGTGATGACTGTACAACAGTGTGAATGCGCTTAATGCCACTGAACTATATGCTTACCAATGATTAAGATGGAAAATTTTATATTTGTATTTTAGCACAATTTTTTAAATAAATATTTTTAAAACATGATGTTCACATATGACTTCTACATTTCTAGAACAATTCCCAGAAGTAAAACTATAAGCAAAGAACCTTACTGCATATTGCCAAATTATTTTCCAAAAGGATCAGAACAATATAGATTTGTTGGCAAGGTTATAACATGCCTTTACCAGTACTGAGTAATTATCATTATTAAAAATTATTGCTGATTTGATAGGTGAAGAAATACTTTTTCATACAATTATTGATCAATTCCAGTTCTTTAGTGAGCTGAGTCGTTTAAACATTAAGGTCTCAGTTTTTTCCTAATCAGTTGTAGTATATTTTTAACTCCTTGTACTTGTAGCATTTATATTTCCTTTGGTGTTTTGGAGGGAACATATAGAAATTTGTGGATTTTTTAATGTGGGTAATCTCCTTCAGGGGTTTGCCCAGTGTTTTTAAATGTCCTATTCTAGCTTGAGAATTGATGTTCACTTCCCTTTTCTTTCAAAACCTGTGGGGATTGGGGGACTGGGAGTTGATTGATTTAATTTAACTGTTTTTATTTAACCCGTCTCAGATTTTAGTTTGGTGTGAAGACTGAAACTGACTGTTCCCCACAGACAGCCAATGAATTGTTTAATCTTCCCCTTTCCATTGATTTGAGATTCACCTTTGTTGTAATACTCCACCGTTATAAATACACTTACCAGTTTGGGGGCTCTTGCTTCTGTCCCACAGACCTGCCTCTGAAGCCCATATCACACTGTCATTAATTCATATGCTTTACAGTGGGTAAGACTAGCCTTTTATTATAAGTGTTCTCCTTCATCTTTATTTTTCCAGAATTTTAGAGTTATTTTGTCTAATACCCAGAAAAAGAGAGACCCAACCAAATTGTGACTAGAAGTGCTTTAAGACTATAAATCACTGTGGGGAAAAATTAGTGTCAGCATATTTATAGTATTTATGCTTCCAGTCCAGAAACATACCTTGTCTTTATTTGCTCAAGTCTTTTTTCCTTTTTCCATAGTATTTGTTGGCTTGCTTATTTATATTTTAGAGTTTGTTTCATTAGTGATTTCCAGATCACAGTCTTTGAGTCGTTTAAAGAACTGCTTTATATGCTTAAGTCTTCAAAAGAGCATGGGGGGAAATCACTAATAAAGTTGAGATCCTTTGAGGTCTTCGGGAAAAATATATCAAGAAGTGTCTTACTTTGTCTTGACATCTAATCTGTATTTTACACAAAAATTCCAGGAGTCTTTCCCCCTTATTTCTGCATTCCAACTCATCAGCACAGTCTTGGGACAGGCACATTTCTCCATTTCATCTTACATTAAATACTAAAATATTTGAGGGCAGGTCTCTTTTTAAAGTACAGATCTGCAGTAATCATGCTCCTGGACCCCTCTCCAAGCCCCCTGCATGCCATGTTCCTAATTACACTCAGGTCTGGGTTCATCTGGCATCCCCTCCTGGGTGAGAAGGTGCTGGTGAATCCCAGGAGAGCCGTCCTGGCTGCGTCTGACAGCCCCGAGCGCCAGGAGCCAGAATTTAAATCTATTTACGTGATCCAAAGCACAGGCAATTTTTGTTACACCATGTCTGCTCTTCAGATAGCAGAAGAGCTGGGCAGGTATGAGGCCAGGTGTGCTCAGATGGGGAGAGCCCACGCACACAGTGCCCTCCTGTCATAAATACCCTCACGGCCTGCTGTGGGATCCAGCAGCCTTCAGCTCTGCAGGAAGAGCAGCGCATGGGTAGGATTTGGTTTGCTTATACGTGTTTGATTTTTACTGGCTTTTGATACACATAGTAAAAACAACATCCTTACTAGGGAAAGGGACTCCCTGAGCCCCTCAAGGACGCAGCAGGGCATGCATTCACGGAGTGCCAGCCCACAGCAAGCCCCAGAAGGCTGTCAGGTGTTTCTGACTGTTGGGAGTTGTGTTTAGGAACCAAAGTCTTTTCTTTCTTGTTCACAAGTGGGGCAAATGGGTGAGAGAGTTGTGTGAGAAAGTTTAAAAAGAGAAGACATGGTTTGGTCCAACTTGGTTATGTGTGTGAAGTGAGGAGTTCTTTTCAGATCTACCTGCCAGATTTTTTTTATGGTTTATTGATTTGCATTTGGAGCAAATAATAATATTTCTTACTGTAGGGAGCACCTCTCCAACCTCCCCATATTTCAATTCAGAAATAGTGTCTTTTAGCTTGCAACAACTTTTTACATTAACCTTTTTTGAAGATAGTATACTAAGATCTAAATGATAGCCTTTAACACTAGCCCCATAAAAATAAGTAAAATATCATTTTTAGTTTAAAATTTAATTTAAATAAAATATCTAAAACTTAAAAATATCTAATGTGTTGACACCTTTAAGATACAAAAATAAACACCACATTTTTCATTTTATGGCTTTTTTTTACTCCCACAGCCAGGTGGTATAAATACCTTTCATTTGTAGCACATTCTATCTATTAAATTTGAAGCTTTCATTCTCCACATAATTTGTAGCTTAATTTTTCCAATAAAAAAAGATCTAAAGAAAAACCAGTGTTTGAGGATCAGCTCATAACTTGGCAGTAGGAGAGGCTGAGGAGGAGTCCACAGTAATGACTTGAAATTGCAAAATATTCGAATAGCCGTTTGCTTTAAAAAAAAAAAAACCCGAGTTGCCCACCTGCTAAGTACGATGCAGATAGTAAAGTGCTTTGAACCAGGAGACAGAAGGTGGCCAGGTGGGTATTAAGCACCCCTGAATTTGGGGTGCCAGCTAGGGAAAGTCTCTGATGTAAAGTTCCTGGAGCCCACGCACACGCTGTTTCCGTAGCTCTCAGAATCATCTTCTCCCCCTCTGCCCGGGGTTGTGGCCTTAGCCTGATCCCCCGAGAGATGGGATCTTTGCCTAAAAGTTATCAAGAAACGGAGACTGCAAACAGCTGAAAAATGCCCAAGCATTTCCTGCACACTGACAGCCAAACCGAACGCTCTTTCCATTTGCAGCTTTTTTAGTGTCATTTTAAGTTGCAGCTTCCAGCCAATCAGCAAGCTCCATGCCCGCTGACATCACGAAGCAGCCAGTTCCCTCCAGCTGCAGAGCTTCAGTTTGTCTTTTTTTTTTAACTAAAATGGAGGCTGGTTTCTTGCCTTAAGGAGTACATTGCCTTTCCCGCTGAAGTCTAGATGTTGACATGTAATAAAGCGGGCAGCAGGATGGTTGTGGATGCGGCCAACTCAAATGGGCCTTTCCAGCCCGTGGCCCTTCTCCATATTCGAGGTAAGTTATTGTGTGTTTCACTGAATCGGAACCTTCTGTGGTTAGTTAATAAATGGCTATTGTGCTTCAGATAAGAAAAGCAGGAAGTCCTCTCTAGCCGAATTCATTCTGTTTTGCTGCAGCCTTAACAAGAAGAGGTTGGTTATGTCAGTGCAGTTTGGCATTTTAGAAATTACTTACAGAATTTGAGTCTTGAGAGAGGCCTTGCATGCATAGTTCAAAGCTGGTTTTTCTGCTTTCTGCTCGCTCTCCCATCCCCCTTTCAGAGCTGTGCTGATGTCAAAGGATGTGAAGTCACTGCCCGGGGAAGGTATTGGGTGGAGGTAGGAAGGAGAGGCGGGCGGCAGCGCCTGGCCAAGTTGTCGGTATGCAGAGTTTCTGTTACATCTGTGTTGCTTGACACTGCAAAGGTTTCATCAGGGACTCATCTCTGAATTAAAAATGTATTACAATCAAAAGTGTGCAGAAATTATTAAAGAAGAACTTCCTTTAAAAGGATTGTTTTCATCTTGCCATGGAACCTAAGAGAAATATGCTCGTGCTTTGAAATACTGAAATCCATTGTGGGTCATGATATCTGAGATGTTAGCATTTTCATGGAATAGTAGGAAACGTTTTATATTTAAATAGCCTCTGTGTTGACATTTGACTCTTAAGCTTTTTAAATGGCAACAAGCTTTCGATGTGCATATAGATCACTTTTAATAATTACAGTTTGCCTCATAGTTGATAAAAATTTAGGTTCAAAATTTAGCTTAAAAACACAATTACCATAGTAATAAATAACAGTATTCAAATATGGACATCAGGGTACTAGTACACTTTATTCTTAGTTTGTACTCTAAAATTTGTCATATAAATTTTTTGTTCATATTTGGGTGAAATAGAAAATGGATGTGAAGCCTCATCAGATCACATTGAAATTTACAGTAACACAGCCAGGCCCTAACAGAACAGTCATACCTGTCAGAATCCCCCTCAAGGGCCCACGTTAAGGAAGGGCGGGGGCAGGATTTCCAGGTGACTAATAGTCCGAATGACTAAAATGCCGGACAGGATTTTTCAGATCCTAGGGTGTACCCAGGGAAGGTAAAACTGCATGAATCCCCAATCTGTTGGAATAAAATGGGTGTTGCTTTTCTCTCCAAGTCCTCTTTAATGAAGCTGGCGGAAGTTACTGTCCAGTGACCAACTTGAATGTCAGGCTCCGAATTTGTCGTTTGTGGTGCGCCCAGGAAAGAGCGAGGGAAGGGTTGTCCATAGACAGCATTTAGCTATTTTAATTGCAGGAACCAAATGGGCAAAAACAAAACGCGTTTGTGTTCAAATGTAAGTTCTTAAGTACTGACTAGTTAGCAAAAGTAATTTTATTACATATAAAAAATATTTTTTATACTGTTAAGGTATCTTCTTATAAATATCATAGATTTTTTTTGGTTTGTGACTTTACTGATTTTATGAGACACTTAAATGTAACAGTCATTTTTTGAACTGTGGATTTATTCTGAAATGGAGTGAATTGATTTTGTAATTTATACCATGTTGATTTTTTTTTTGTTTTTGTTCCAAGACCTTATGACCAGTTCATTGCTGTCAGCTGAGTGGTTGGTTGATTGCTAATTAGGGAGGGAAAAAGTAGGGAAGTGTGTTGACCTGCAAGAGACCTGAGTGTTTAAGAAGGGGTGCCCTTTAGGAGCCTAAGACTAGCTTCTGATTCAAACAATGCGGGTAACTTCTAATTTCAAAACTTTAAAGAGTGCTTGATTTACTCATAAGGACTTTTTAGAACAAACGTGTTTATGTGTGGATTAGCAAAATTTGTTTTATTTATATTGACTTTTAGATTCTTGATCAACTAGCAGCTCTGTGTATGTCCAGGGTCATTAAACAGGCCTGAGACACAGCCCCGCCCAGAGGAGGACCACTCAGGGGCCCTGGTGCAGGAGGGACACAGGAAGAGCTAACTGGGCAGATGCTGGGGGAGCAGGAGCTGATGTGGTGACAATGGGAGGAGGCCACACGAGGGGTCCCATCTGGGGAGGTGCAGTCTTCCCTGCCAAGGTCACACAGCCTGTAAGTGTTGGGGTCAGAATCCAAACCCAGGCAGTTGTTTTGTTTTGTTTGAAATCTTTTTAAAAAAACAAACTCATCTTAAAATAGAAATTTTGGCTATTTGTAGAACCTTTTGCCGCAGGTTTTTGCCCAATGCCTTATCAGCAGCCATCTGTTTCAGCAGCCTCTTGTGTGACAGTTTTGTGCCTAGGGTTAATTTCTTCATTCATTTTACAAATATTTGTCAAGTTCCTACTGCTGTATGCCAAGCAGGTTCCTAACTGAGGATATGAAGCAAGCACTCTGCCCAGCTCCAGAGTTTACGGGTCCCCTGAGGGGTGGGACAGCCAAGTAAACAAATAAACCAATACGATCACTAAACCAATTAATAGTCTCAATTGGGTTGATAGTTGTCTTCTATTAAATGGTCTATAGTTTTCAGTGAACATAGTGAATTAGCATATCTAAGAACTTCAGGTGTGAAAGGGACTTTGGAGTTGGTTCAGAGTTTATTCATATTGTTGAAACAGTGTGAACTTCTCTGTCTGGAGGAAGAGAGGGTCACCTGGAACTTGATGGCTATAAACTTAGCTTGATGACTTAAATCCTGCATAGTACCTCCAATGCTGTCCAAGAGAGCTGTCTGTGGTGGTGGTAGTGTTCTCTGGGCTGGCCACTGCAGTGGCCCCGACCACATGAGATTGTTCAGTACTTAAAATGTGGCTAGTGCAACTGAGACTCTGGATTTTTTTTCTCTATTTTTGTTATTTAAAATTTTTATAGATACATATGTCTCATGGCTACTGTATTGGACAGCACAATTCTAGGCTGGGAGTGACAAACTTTCAGAAAAGGGCTGGATAATAAACATTTTTGGCTATGAAAGCAGCCACAGATAGTAAGTAAATGAATAGGTATGACCATGTGCCAATAAAGCTTTATTTACAAACCTGGTGGCACACCAGATTTGACCCATGGGACATAGTTTGCCAACCCCTATTTTAGACCATTCCCCGAATTTTTTAGTTGCCTGGCAGTATAGTAAAGTACGTGTCACTGCAGAGCCAGGTTTAAGGCAGGAATGAACAGTCCAGCCAGAGAGATGTTAATGGCCGGAGAGGAGACCAATCTCCATCATTTTCCAGCTGCTTCTATTCTGGCCTCAAGAAAGTTTTTAAACTGCTGTAATCTTGTTGTGGTTGTTAGGAAACTCAACTGGTTGATGAGTCTGTCTTTGAAAGACTGAGAAGTGGCAGTGGCCGTGGGAGCTGGAGAGCAAATTATTCTTTTTGTGTAAACCCATTTTTCCTGGGAAGTGGGGGTCTGACTGTAGAAAAGTTTGTTTTCTCACGAGTGTTTTGCGAGGCACCGGTGTAATGCAAGTCTTCACCTTCCCATTAAACACTTAGAGAAAACCATGCGAGAGGCACCATGGAGGTCAGCTGCATGGTCCTGCATCCTGCTGCTCTCAGTCCTACACCTCCACAATGCCACTGCTAC
>JAQQAC010026072.1:2562831-2608065 GCA_029783875.1 Phataginus tricuspis
AACCGTAGACTTCCAGCAGACAGCAGCTAAAATGCACTATGTAGTTGGTGCCACAGTGAAGCCAGGCGGGATCTCAGCTGAATATGGATGGGGCTGTGAGGCGGAGGTCCCCTGACCTGCAGCGGGGGCCCCAGCCCGCACAGCCACACCTCCAGGACAGCCACGGGGAAGGCCACACCTTCCCTGCCCTGCTTTCTCCACTCCTGCCCCACCGGCCCCGGAGCCCAGATCACAGCTTCCGGGGGCACACCCACATGGAGAGCTAGTTTTGTGATATTCAATTATTATTGTCAATGAGTCATTTTGTTATTTTGGAAATTTGTATCTCAAGGATCAGAAGATAGTTCTTTGTCAAGATGCTATGTAAAGTGAATACATTTATTTAAATATAATACCTCAGGGTTAACCATCTGGCTGGGGTGTTGCATAAATTATTCTAAGCTAGCAAAATATAGGGATTATTAACATAATTTTAAAAGCTAACTTACCCTTGTACATGCATTACTGTATATAACACATTTTTTAAATGTTCTTGTAACTTCAGCTGTAAATCCTAAGATGAGATGGTTACATGTAGGGGAGCATTAGGGCAAGAACGGAGAGAATCAAGGTTAGGCAGATGCAGAAGAGAAGCAGGGGTCATGACGTCAGCAGTGGGCAAGCTGAATTCAAGGCACCAAAGGTTCGGTGGCCAGACTGAAGCACAGCCCATCAGGTGGCAGAACTGCCACAACCCCAAGGGTGGCAATCCTGTGGGAGGAGCTGAGACAGAACTGGTAGGCCAGTGGTGGTGGGAGCCACACCTTCACAGGCCGGGACCCAGGAAACTGCCCTGTAGCTCTTTTGAATTTAATATAAAATAGCCCGAAGAGAAAACCTTGCAATGTCCAAAGCCTTGAAATAAGTAGAAGCCATATTCTGTCATCATGATGCAGTAGAAACAGGAATAAACCCAGAGGCAGAAGCCCCTCTAGGAGACCTCGGGGCAGGTTGCCTGCCATGCAGCCCTGTGACTTCAGCCCATGGTTTTCTCTGGATGTGCCTCCTGGCCCCGTCTAACCCATCACTAGTGTTTCTTCTTTCCTCAAATCATCTTGTTTATTGGTAGTTTGGTTTGGGGATTTACTTGCTTGTCTCTGGTTTGATCGAAGCTTCTGTACAAGCAGGGACCTACCTGCCTCGTTGGAAGCTGTGCTCAGCGTCCACGGTGCTGCCCAGCGTTCATAGGTTTGGAACGAGGTTACCCAGTGAACAGCAGCCACAGCTGCTGCGCAGTGGGACTACCGGCATCTCCCTCTGCTATCTCCAGCACTTGGGACAGTCCCCCTTGTCATGGCCCCATTGTACGATCAGGGGGACGAGGCGTGAGCTCCAAAAACTGCCCAGGAGTTGGCAGCTGGTGAGGAGAGCTGCGCTCGTGCCGAGGCTGCAGGGGGCCTGCGTCCTCAGGGGCCGCCTGTGAGTGAGGGAAGGGGAGGCTCAGGATGGCCATGTGACAGGCTAAGAGGGAGAAGACACTTAAAGATAGAAAAGAACCAAAGTAAAGAATCACTGTATTCTGTAAAGATGAAAGCAGAAATGAATGGATCAGGAAACTGGGGAGAGAAGAAAAAGGATGGTACCCAAGAGCTGGCTTGGGAAGGGGGGGCAGGGAAGGAGGGAGAGAGGGAGGGGGCGAAGCCCGCCGTCCTGGGCCGAGGGGAGCACAGCCAGAGCGTGGCAGCTGTTTGCAGGCTGGAGGACCGCAAATGGGAACATCTGAGGATCTGAACATGGCATTTGGTGGAATTCAACCTCGACTCCTGATTGGTGGATATTCTTTTTTTATTATTATTAAGGTATCACTGATATACACTCTTATGAAGGTTTCACGTGAGCAACATTGTGGTTACAACATTCTCCCATATTATCGAGTCCCCCCCACACCCCACTGCAGTCACTGTCCATCAGTGCAGTAGATGCCACAGAGTCACTACTTGTCTTCTCTGTGCTGCACTGCCTTCCCCGTGACCCCCCTACATCACGTGTGCTAATCATAATATGGTGGTTATTCATTTTTAACTATTTGAAACAATTTCATACTTATAGAAAGTTGAAGAATGGTATAAAGAATTTTCTTTATGAAGTTTCACCCATTTCCCAACATCTTGCCACATTTGCACTGTCATTTCTCTCCTTTCACATTCATGTTGGGCAGCAGCAGCACCGCCCCCACCACCACTGGGGCCCTGGGCTCCTTTCTGCCTCGCTCCCCGCAGGAGGCTGTGCCCCACTTCAGGAAGGGAGCAGAGACCCCAGGTGGAGTGCCTATCTCTGGGTTTCTCTTCTCTGTTCTTCTTAGTCCTATAAATCCCCACTGTTTTTGAGCTCGTCTATGTCTTCTTTAACATTTTCTCAAGCTTTCCTCGCTGCCTCAGTGGGAGGTTGGCTGTGACCAACTCTGCATGTCTGAGCGGAGTCCCAGGGGTTACGGGAGCAGCGCCCGGCCTTCAGAGGAGAGACCTGTGGTCTGCAGCCCCTGTCATCAGGCGCACAGGGCCCTTCGGGGGTTGGCGGGAAGCCCCTTTCCCCCGTCCTCCTGTCCCTGGCTCAGCTGCACCCCTGCTTCGTGGGGCCAGAGCCATCCTTAGCACTTGTGGCCTTTGGGGCCTCCCCTGTGCATCCCAGGTTACTTGGCCGCCACCCTGCTGTGCTACCATCCTATCTCCTAGGGCAGCCAACCAGCCGGCGGCCTCCTCCTCCTGCTCCCCAGCCCAGCCTGTTGCCTTGAAGGTGTAAGTCCTTCACAAAACTCACTGTTTTTTTAGTGAGGTTTTAGAAGGGAGTAGAGTGAGATAAACGTCTTCCATCTTCCATCTGTGATCATAAAACATTATTTGTAAATTTTTTTTTTTAAAGAACTCCATGAAGAGACTGGCTTGAGTTACTAAATTATGGCCCACTTGAACAATGAAATTGTGGTTTAAATTGACAGTGGTCTACTTATTGACCTACAGGACTGTTTATTGATCTGTAAGATGCCCTTGACATAGGGTAGGGTAAGGTGAAAACGGGAGCACATGAGACGCTGTTCTCAGCTGCGCACTCAGGCGGTTCAGCACACGTTGAGTGCAGCGGCCATGGTCACGCATCAGATGCTGGCTCCACTTATCCCTGTCTTCCGTTCTGATGCTTAGATTTTTTTATTTTATAATAAGCATGTATTTTTCTGAAAAAAAAAATTTTTTTTGTTTGTAGGTAATACAAAATACATTGCATGTTAGCAACTGAATACTAAGCGTGGGTTACTGGTGTTCCTCCTCATGGTACGCACATACAAGTTACTCTCCTGGATTAAAAAAAAATTACTGTCTCCCCATCTCTATCTGGAAACCCTGCTGTATTTTCACCTTTTCCCCTGTAGGAACTGCTGCTGGCCCTTGTGTCTCTGGGAGAAACATTCTTTCACAGCCTCGTAGAGCCAGAAAAAACCTTACTTTTCACATGTGGAAACTGAGGCCCAGAAATAACAAGCAGCTGGTCACAGCTGGCTCACAGCGATGTTCTCCTGCCATCCTCGTCTGCTTGCTATTTTCCAGTTTTGTTTATCTTCTTATCCATGTGAGCTTCCAGCACCTCCAAAAAGAACTAGCTCCACCATAACCCTTTGTAAACCTATCAAACTTTAAGGATATTTTTCCATTCAAATCTCGTTATGCCACAAATTGATAGTATTAAACATCCATGAACTTGTCAGAGAGATGGGTTCCTCTGTGACCTGTGGACACCTGTGCAATAGTTGGATTTGGAGTTCGTTCAGCCTCTTTGAGCCAACATCTAGGTAGCTGCTCTTGCTCTGCTCTGTTTTTAGAACCAGAAGAGCAGAGTGCTGACACTGGCTCTGTTTGCCAAGACATCCGTGTAATTGTATTATTCACAACCAGACAACAGCAAATGGAGATTCTGCCTTTTGTTAAGTACAAATCTAGTTGCTGAGTGCACTGCATTAGTGGCCTGCTTGGAAATGTCTGGAAAGGATGAAAAATGTTGCTTCCGAAACAGACATATTTGAAGGATAGGAGCATAAACAAGATTGAGTGACAGGGGCTAACAAGTTAGTGCATCTCATTACCAAAAATATATACACGTAACGTTCATCAAGGACATACTTTATTTCAGGCGTTACTCTAAACATTGTCACAACTCTTAATTCACAGCAGCCCCATTGCTATGGTACAGTTCTCCCCATTTGCCAGCTGAGAAAATTGAGGCCCAAAGGAATACACTATCCTGCTCGCAGTCACGAAGGCAGTAGCAGGTGTAACGGGTTCCAACCCAGGTATTTGCGCTTCCCACAAGCTCTTCCTGCCTCTGCTCTGCTGTCCTGTGTCTCCGGGGCTTAATCAATACTTGCTCAGTAAAGGATTCAGAGTGCAGAGCAAGGGGCAGCTGCACTGAGTGATGAGCTCACTGTGCCATGAGCATAAGTTATTTTGACTTAACAACAAGTTGTTGGTGGCACTTTGTGCAGAAACATAACTGGAAGGACTGGAGACCAAGGTTTCCCCAAATGGCACCAGCTCAGATCATCAGGCGCTGGAGAGCTCATCTGGTGCTACAGCCTGGCAGCCCCCTGGAGTGCCCTCAGTGTCCAGACAGGCCCTTCTGCTGGCCCATTAATGTGGTGTTCCTTTGGTAATAAAGTCCTTCTGGTTGCAAACAGAGCAGGGCAAAGGTTCCTGGGAGGCAGGGATGGGAAGAGCCTGTGAGGCGAGTATCCTTGGAAGCTGAGACCACAGGCCAGGCCGGGGCGCAGGGCCCCAATGTCCCCACAGCCTGCTCAGGCTTAGTCCTGCAGGAGGTGCACACTCACTATACCTGGTCAGGCTCTGCCTGTCTTGCCTCAGAGACAGCAAGCCTGCAGCTCCCCCATTCACTTCCTGTGTGTGCTTCTTGCTGGCAGCGCCCCTTTGTTGGGCCCATGGGGACCCCTGAAGAGCCCTCACTGGACCAACAGAATATCCCCCTTGCCAAACCCTACCATGTCAAGAAAATAGGAATTGAGTAGTGTTTGTGGTCCAGCCAGAGTTCCCTGAGCATGCAGCCTCCCTAAGGAGAGGGGTGGGGGTGCCAGGGCTCTAGATTGCTTACCTTGCACAGGTGGTGAGCCGCCCCTGGAAAGTGTCCTGGAGAAATGGGAGTGGACTACGAACCTGGCTTACATCCAGGGGCCCACGTAGACTCGCTGCCTCAGCTGTGAGTGATGGTGGATGTGTTGTGGAGCCGTGTGTCACCCCCAATTACCCCTGCCACCTAGCCATAAAGCAGCTGGCATCTGAGGGCAGGGGGCATGCGCACCGTGCTGCATGTCACCAGGATCGCCTTCCCAACCCACAGATCTGGGGCCAGGCCACGCCAGCTGCGCCTGGCAAGCACAGACCTGCCACAGGCTTGTCTTCTTATCAGCAGCCTTCCGGTTTTTCTGTCTCCGTGTGTCCAAGCTCTGAGTCTTAATCGTTCTCTTAATAACTGGTGTTCCTCAAGACAGTAAAGTGACAGGTGTAAGCCATGCAGAAGTTCTTCGTGTCGTTTGTGCCTCAGAATTCTTTCTTGCCCCTGCATACGGAGTGACCCACTGGGCTCTGGAGCACCCTGTCTCAGAGGAGCGCCCGCCTCACAGGGTGGCGCCACGCAGGAGTGCGGAGGTCATTGATTGTGAGCACCTGGGGTTTTGTCCTCGGCAGGTCATCAGTTTGTGGGACACATTGCGGAGTCGCTGTTGTTTGCTGGGGTGGAGGTGGGGGGTACCACGCCTCCTTCTCTTCTCCACATTCCTCCCCAAACAGCCCAATTTCAGTGATAAGCCAATTTTGTGTTGGGGGCACATCAGAGAGCCTCCAGGGAGTGTCCAGTCCCCAGAAGGTGTTGGCCACTCTGCCGTCAGAATGTCACTAAGCCCTATCATCGCTCTATATTGGCTGAGATCTTTAATACTATTGGCCTCTTAGCAGAGCTCCAGATGGCCACACGAGGTGAAGATTGGATGCCAGCATAAGTACATATTTACACTAATCAATTAACACTAATGGGGGGAGGGGCTTGTGCAGAGGTGAGGTTGGCAGCTCTGGGGAGAGGGAACAAGATGGGTGGAGCCCCAATTTTTATCTGCTTCACCTCCCCAGAGGTAGACATGCATGCAGGTGAGCCGGCCCTGACCTTGTGGCTCTCCATACGTGTCCTAGTGCTGGCATTTCTGGGGGGCCCTGATTCCCAGGGTGCTCTGGGCAGACCCTGGACACAGCCCTCAGGCCTGTCCTTCACTTATGCTTCCTACTGCAGCTCTGGGCCAGACCTCATGTGTGAAGAGCCCAAAAATCATTGTAGGAGAGCTGGAGTCCAGAAACAGCCAGGCATATCTATTGGAGACAAAGGAAAAGGAAGTCGAGAACATTAAAACTGAAAAAAAAACAGACATATATTTCACTATATCCTTCTCACAACTCTACTTCTATCTGCTGGTAAACATATGGAACGTTCTGGAATCTTTGGCAGTCTCTTATCTGTCAAATGTAAAAGCAGTTCCTTTTTCTGGAATGAAACTGCTTTTATGCTTTAGATAAATGAGCTACTACATTGCTGGAGCTGTCAGCCTCTATTGTTTAATATTTCATCAAAATGCTGGTCTGAGTGTGACATGAAGTCATAAAACCAGAGGAGGTCAATGATGCAACTGGAGGTGCTGAATATTCACTGATCTGCACAAATGACGAGTAACTTTGTTCCCTACAAGGCATTCTAGAATCAAGGTAAGCAGGAAATTTGGCTTTGTGTCAAAGAGATCACACTGTTTGGATTTACATCTTTATTTCTAGGAGTTTGACTTCTCTTAATCTTTCCCTATAAAAAAAGCCAGGCCTTAACTCCTAAGGCTATAAAAACATGTCACCAGAGAAAATAAAATCATAGCAAAGAAAGCAGAACATCCAAATACTAACTAAAGGCAAAAAATAAAATCAGCTATCCACAAAAGCAGTCAAGGGAAATGTAAAAGAGTAAAACACCTAGCACATAAAGAATGGAGGAGGAAGAATAGGAAGGGAGAGAAATAAAGAATCATCAGACTGTGTTTCCAACAACTTAACAAGAAAGTTAAGTTAGACTGTTAGATAGTAAAGAAGCTACACTTGAACCTTTGGTAACCACGAATTTAAAGCCAGCAGTGGCAATAAGTACATATCTCTTGATAATCACCCTACATGTAAATGGACTGAATGCAACAATCAAAAGACAGAGTAATAGAATGGATAAAAAAGCAAGACCCATCTATATGCTGCTAACAAGAGACTCACCTCAAACCCAGAGATATACACAGACTAAAAGTGAAAGGATGGAAAAAGATATTTCATGCAAACAACAGGGAGAAAAAAGCAGGTGTTGCAGTACTTATATCAGATGAAATAGACTTAAAAACAAAGAAAGTAGCAAGAGATAAAGAAAGACATTACCTAATGATAAAGGGGTCAGTCCAACAAGAGGATATAACCATTATAAATATATATGCACCCAACACAGGAGTGCTGACATATGTGAAACAAATACTGACAGAATTAAAGGAGGAAATAGAAACCAATGCATTCATTTTAGGAGACTTCAACACACCACTCACTCCAAAGGACAGATCAACCAGACAAAAAATAAGTAAAGACACTGAGGCACTGAACAACACACTAGAACAGATAGACCTAACAGACATCTACAGAACTCTACACCAAAAAGAAGCAGGATACACATTCTTCTCAAGTGCACATGGAACATTTTCCAGAATAGACCACATACTAGGCCACAAAAAGAACCTCAGTAAATTTAAAAAGATTGAAATCCTACCAACCAACTTCTCAGATCACAAAGGAATAAAACTAGACATAAATTGTACAAAGAAAACAAAAACGCTCACAAATACATGGAGGGTCAAAAACATGCTCCTAAATAATCAATGGATCAATGACCAAATTAAAACAGAGATCAAACAATATATGGAGACAAATGACAACAACAGCACAAAGCCCCAACTAATGCGGGAGGCAGCAAAGGCAGTTCTAAGAGGAAAGTATATTGCAAACCAGGCCTATTTAAAGAAGGAAGAACAATCCCAAATGAATAGTCTAAAGTCACAATTATTGAAATTGGAAAAAGAAGAACAAATGAGGCCCAAAATCACCAAAAGGAGGGATGTAATAAAGATTAGAGAAGAAACAAATAAAATTGAGAAGAATAAAACAATAGAAAAAAATCAATGAAACCAAGAGCTGGTTCTTTGAAAAAATAAAATAGATAAACCCCTAGCCAGACTTATTAAGAGAAAAAGAGAATCTACACACATAAACAGATTCACAAATGAGAAAGGAAAAATCACGATGGACCCCACAGAAATACAAAGAATTATAAGAGAATATTATGAGAATCTATATGCTAACAAATCTATATGCTAGGAAAACCTAGAAGAAATTGACAACTTCTTAGAAAAATACAACCTTCCAAGACTGACCAAGCAAGAAACAGAAAACCTAAACAAACCAATTACCAGCAACGAAATTGAATCAGTAATCAGAAAACTACCCAAGAACAAAACCCCCAGGCCAGATGGATTCACTGCTGAATTTTATCAGACATATAGAGAAGACATAATACCCATTCTCCTTAAAGTTTTCCAAAAAATAGAAGAGGAGGGAATACTTCCAAACTCATTCTATGAAGCCAGCATCACTCTAATACCAAAACCAGGCAAAGACCCCACCAAAAAGAAAATTACAGACCAATATCCCTGATGAACATAGATGCAAAAATACTCAACAAAATATGAGCAACTGAATTCAAAAATACATCAAGAGGATCATACACCATGATCAAGTGGGATTCATCTCAGAGCGGCAAGGATGGTACAACATTTGAAAATCCATCAACATCATCCACCACATCAACAAAAAGAAGAACAAAAACCACATGATCATCTCCATAGATGCTGAAAAAGCATTTGACAAAATTCAACATCCATTCATGATAAAAACTCTCAACAAAATGGGTATAGAGGGCAAGTAGCTCAACATCATAAAGGCCATATATGACAAACCCACAGCCAACATCATACTCAACAGCGAGAAGCTGAAAGCTTTTCATCTAAGATCGGGAACAAGACAGGGGTGCCCGCTCTCCCCACTGTTATTCAACATAGTACTGGAGGTCCAAGCCATGGCAATCAGACAAAACAAAGACATGCAAGGCATCCAGATTGGTAAAGAAGAAGTCAAATTGTCACTATTTGCAGATGACATGATATTGTACATAAAAACCCCTAAAGCCTCCACTCCAAAACTACTATCTGAATTCAGCAAAGTTGCAGGATACAAAATTAATACACAGAAATCTGTTGCTTTCCTATACACTAACGATGAGCTAACAGAAAGAGAAATCAGAAAAGCAATTCCATTCACAATTGCATCAAAAAGAATAAAATACCTAGGAATAAACCTAACCAAGGAACTGAAAGACCTATACCCTGAAAACTACAAGACACTCCTAAGAGAAATTAAGGAGGACACTAACAAATGGAAATAAATCCCATGCTCTTGGCTAGGAAGAATAAATATTGTCAAAATGGCTATACTACCTAAAGCAATCTACAGATTCAATGCAATCCCTATCAAAATACCAACAGCATTCTTCAATGAACTGGAACAAATAGTTCTAAAATTCATATGGAACCACAAAAGACCCCGAATAGCCAAAGCAATCCTGAGAAGGAAGAATAAAACGGGGAATTACGCTCCCTGACTTCAAGCTCTACTACAAAGCCACAGTAATCAAGACAATCTGGTAGTGGCACAAGAGCAGACCCACAGACCAGTGGAACAGAATAGAGAGTCCAGACATTAACCAAAACATATACAGTCAATTAATATATGATAAAGGAGCTATGGATATACAATGGGGAAATGACAGCCTCTTCAATAGCTGTTGTTGGCAAAACTGGACAGATACATGTAAGAGAATGAAACTGGATTACTGTCTAACCCCATACACAAAAGTAAACTCAAAATGGATCCAAGATCTGAATGTAAGTCATGAAACCATAAAACTCTTAGAAAAAAACATAGGCAAAAATCTCTTGGACATAAACATGAGCGACTTCTTCATGAACATATCCCCCCGGGCAAGGGAAACAAAAGCAAAAATGAACAAATGGGACTATATCAAGTTGAAAAGCTTCTGTACAGGAAAGGACACTATCAGTAGAGCAAAAAGACATCCTACAATATGGGAAAATATATTCATAAATGATGTATCTGATAAGGGGTTGACATCCAAAATATACAAAGAACTCACGCACCTCAACAAACAAAAAGCAAATAACCCAATTAAGAAATGGGCACAGGACATGAATAGACACTTCTCTAAAGAAGAAATTCAGATGGCCAACAGGCACACGAAAAGATGCTCCACATCGCTAATCATCAGAGAAATGCAGATTAAAACCACAATGAGATATCACCTCACACCAGTGAGGATGGCCAACATCCAAAACACAAACAACAACAAATGTTGGCGAGGATGTGGAGAGAGGGGAACCCTCCTACATTGCTGGTGGGAATGCAAATTAGTTCAACCATTGTGGAAAGCAGTATGGAGGTTCCTCAAAAAACTCAAAATAGAAATACCATATGACCCAGAAATCCCACTCCTAGGAATTTACCCCAAGAATGCCGCAGCCCAGTTTGAGAAAGACAGATGCACCCCTATGTTTATTGCAGCACTATTTACAATAGCCCAGAAATGGAAGCAACCTAAGTGTCCATCAGTAGATGAATGGATTAAGAAGATGTGGTACATATACACAATGGAATATTATTCAGCCATAATAAGAAAACAAATCCTACCATTTGCAACAACATGGATGGAGCTAGAGGGTATTATGCTCAGTGAAATAAGCCAGGCAGAGAAAGACAAGTATCAAATGATTTCACTCATCTGTGGAGCATAAAAGCAAAGAAGACAACTGAAGGAACAAAACAGCAGCAGACTCACAGAACCCAAGAACGGACAGTTACCAAAGGGAAAGGGACTGGGGAGGATGGGTGGGAAGGGAGGGACAAGGGGGAAAAAGGGGCATTATGATTAGCAGATGTAATGTTGGGGGAGCACGGGGAGGGCTGTACAACTCAGAGAAGACAAGTAGTGATTCTATAGCATCTCACTATGCTGATAGACAGTGACTGTAATGGGGTATGTGGGGGGACTTGATGAAGTGGGGAGTTTAGTAGCAATAATATTGCACATGTAATTGTAGATTAACGATGCCATAAAAAAGAAAAAAAAAAGCCAGGGCTTAATTCAGCTAAAATCTCTTGAGTTCCTCTTGCATATTACCTGTAGTAGATAGTAGGGACACATTCCTGAATGTACATGTGTGTCCTCAGAGGTTTTGAGGCCTAGAACAATGTCATGACTTCACCATGTCCTTATCTTGGTAGAGTCTAGACTGCAAGTCAATTTGTTTCTCTTGTGTGACTTCCTTCACTGAAATACTCACTTGTCTTAAACAAGAGCTTTTCTGAGAAAACCAGTCTTTCCTGGCCTTTATCTTACGGACATCTGAGCGCACTGGTGGCACCCTTCCTGCGGGCTGTCTTCGCCTCCCCCACTGGTTCCCCAGAGAGGCCACCAGTTCTCAGGGAAGGAAAGGAATGTGAGTGGACCAAACCTTGCTCCAGCCACTGCATTTCAAAATGAAAATAATCTGCCTGGTGAGATCATGCTGTAATTTCATGAGAAAGGCATGGTAGGCTGGGAGTTGCAGGAGGAAAGATGTAAGGAAAGTGATCAACACCTCTTTCTTTGTATGCAAATGCAGAAACTGAAAGGCAGGGCGGAATGCCACGTGCATGGAAACCACGTGGCCATGGGATTTGCATGAAATCTGCTGGCCCTGAGGATTTCCGCCCCATACGAGACCCTGGGTTTAGCAGACCTTTTCCTTCAGAAAGGAGGGTGTAAACTTGGTGAATGTGTATAATAAAGCTGAATAAACTGCAGAATTGGGATTTGAAAAGGGAGCATGTACAGTGGATTTTGAGCTACAGGCTGTCTCTCACAAAACAAGTTTAAGATGAAAGTGTCCATACAGAAGCTGCTGGCCAGAGCTATGTCACCAAATTCATATTCAGAGTAGAAGTTCCATTTTGCCTACTGGAATTCCTCTGGAAGGACTGGAAGGATGGCTTCAGGGTGGGAACGGGGAAGAATGCTCCCTGCTTTTCGGTCATTGACCTTGGAGCACCACCAAACACACGCTGGGCATTCTTAGACACCAACATGTAGGGTGGAGGCATCAGCTGTCAAAGTCCTGCCTGCTTTGCGTACCCATGCAGCTTTGCTCCTTTGTACTCGGTTGTGTGTCAGAAAGTGAGCAGGCACATTGGCTGTGTTTGGACGGAGTCGTACATCTGAGAACCTGCACAGAGGCACAGCACGGATGGTGAATTAAACCACAATCTCGTCAAATCTAAGACACACCCTGTTAATTGTAGGTCAAACCATGTTTTAAGGATCACCAAGAAGAGAAAACAGCCATCAAGTGAAAGGCAAAACTTGATTTGGGGGGAGTTCACCTGTAAGATGCATGTATTAGAATGGATAAACCATGGTGCTTGCACTTTGACATTGAGAAAGATTGTACTTTTGAAAATCCTCAAGTTAGAACAGATTGAGAGGATTAACTTGATTTTGAAATGGTGTGGGTGCTATGTTGGACAGAAGTCAGACCCATCACTTCATCCACATAGAAGCAAGTACTTCACACACTTAAGCCTGTTTCTCATGGTTTCAAGTTGTGGGAAAAACTTCATTTTGGATTTTTAGAGTAACAGATAATTGTTACCAAAAATGATGCTGAGACCAGACCAGCACCCCAGGGACCAGACCCTGGGGTCAGGTTGCCTCATAAGAAGACAGAGACTGGGCCACAGACACAGGCCCAGCCTGTCTGTGGAAATGCAGGTCTCCTGCTCTAGGAGCTGGATTTCAGGCCTTCCATGTCCCTTGTGAAGACATTGTCCTTATTTCCAGATTAAGTTGTTTCACTACTCTGCTTAAAAACTCACTCTGATTCTAATCTACCACTCTCAGTGCTTTGCACATTTTTGTCAAAGTACCTCTGAGATCCCACAGCACTGAAATGTCTACTATAAGCAGATGGTGTCTTTGAAGGCCTTCATTTTACCTTAAAGGTTTAAGTACACTTCATGTTCTACTCTGATGCATGTGGCATTATTTTTATATACATGTTTTAGATTACAGTAACCTCTCGATTAAATCACCTGAGTATGTTTCCCTCAGGTTTATCTGTTCATTCAGCAAATAACTGAGGTCCCACTATGTGTTCTGCCAGCTTCAGGTACTGAAGATAAAGTAATAAATGAGACAAAGCCCCTCTTCTGGGAAATATATGATTAAAGATACAGTGTGATTAACTGAGGGTTTGAAATGTAGGCAGTATTATCCTCATTTAAGTGTCTATCTTTTGGAGGAAAATTTATTTTCCAGGAAAATGCACCCTTTTTAATTCATCCTGTAACTTCAAGGCCCTCTGATTTGAGAAGTGGGTACCTGTAGATAGTCTTCCCTGCTGAGTGTGGCCTCAGTCCCTCCACAGTGGGCCTTGGCCTCCCCATACTGGCATGGCTCCTGCCCTCCCTCCAGAGCCAAGCTCAGGTACCCCCAGGAAGCGCTTCCCTGAACCTGCATCCCCACCCCCACCTCTGGGTCCCCATAGCACTTCACAGGTCCCCGTCATAACAGTTCTCCTGTTTTAGTGGTTGTTTTTATTGTAAATCAAGTCTCATGTTTTAATTGATCTCAGTGTTGTCAGTGCCTAGTAGACTGCCTGACATGTATGTGTTAGATAAATTTTTTAATTAATTCCTTATGATACAGGCAACATAGTCAAGGTCAGGGCTGCTCTGAGATACTAGTTTCTATGTCTCAATTCTCTCATATCAGATGCCTTAAATCTGATAAACCCCAATTTTTATACTGCACATTTGGGATCATAATTGCTGATCTTTTCTTTGAGAGAATGAGAGGGAGAAAGTTTATATAACTAGAAAAAAATTAGAGATCACTTAGAAGTGCATCGTGATGGAGAAGTTTTCTCAATTAAAAAAGATATCCTTACTCTGAAAACTAAGATATTGATGAAAGAAATTGAAAATGACACAAATAAATGAAAGAAATACTGTGCTCATGGATAGGAAGAATTAATGTTGCTAAAATGGCCGTCCTGCCCAAAGTAATCTACAGATTCAGTGCAATCCCTCTCAAAATACCAATGGCATTTTTCACAGCACTAGAAAAATAATCCTAAAATTTGTATGGAACCATAAAGACACCAAATAATCAAAGCAATCCTGAGAAACAAGAAACAGAACTGGGGGTATCACACTCTTTGATTTCAAGTTATGCTACAAAGCTATAGTAATCAAAGCAGTATTGTACTGGCACAAAAACAAACACATAGATCCATGGAACAGAACAAAGAGCCCAGAAATAAACCCACACTTACATGGTCAATTAATCTATGACAAAGGAGGCAACAGTATACAGTGGGGAAAAGACAAGTCTCTTCAATAGATGGTTTTGGGAAAAATGGACCACTTTCTTATATCATACACAAAAATAAACCCAAAATGGATTAAAGACCTAAATATAAGACCTGAAACCATAATAAAGTTCCCAAAAGATAACATAGGTGGTATACTCTTGAATGTCAGGCAAGGGAACAAAAGCAAAAATAAACAAGTAGGACTATCTCAAACTGAAAAGCTTCTGCACAGCAAAGGAAACCTCAGTAAAACAAAAAGGAAACCTACTGAATGGGAGAAGATACTCATTCGCCATTGGTGTATCTGACGAGGGGCTTATGTCCAAAATACATACCGGACTCATGCAACTCAACACAAAAAGCATAAATAATTTGATTTAAAAATGGGCAGAGGAACTGAATAGACATTTTTCTAAAGAAGACATACAGATGGCCAACAGACACATGTAAAGATGCTCAACACTAATCATCAGGGAAATGCAAATCAAAACCACAATGAGATTCCACCTCACACCAATAAGAATGACTCAGATCGACAGGAGAAGAAATAACAAGTGCTGGTGAGGATGTGGAGGAAAAGGAACCCTTGCTCACTGCTGGTGGGATTGCAAATTGGTGCAGCCACTATGGAAAACAGGATGGAGGTTCCTCAAAAATTAAAAATAGAAATACCATACAAACCAGTAATTCCACTTCTGGGAATTTAACCAAAGAAAACAATTCAAAGAGAACATAGTTCACAGAGCTGTGTGCACTCCTATGTTCACTGCAGCATTATTTACAACAGCCAAGATACGGGAGCAATCATACCCATCAACGAATGAATGGGTACTGGAGAAGTGGTACTTATACACAATAGAATATTACTCAGCCAGAAAAAATAATTAAATCTTGCCATTTTGACAACATGGTGGACCTAGAGAATGTTCTGCCAAGTGAAATAAAATAGAAAAATAGAAATACCATATGATTTCACTTATATGTGAAATCTAAAAAACAAACGAAACAGAAATAGACTCATAAATACAGAAAACAGACTGGTGGTTGCCAGAGAGAGGTGGGTGAGTGAAATAGGTGAAGGGGATAAAGAGAGACAAATTTCCAAGTACAGAGTAAGTCATGAGGACAGAAGTACAGCACAGGGAATATAGTCAATATTGTAATATCTTTGTGTGATGACAGACAAATTACACTTAACCATGGTTAGCATTTTGCAGTGTATATGAATGTCAAATCACTGTGCTATACACCTGAAACCAATAAAATATCAACTACACTTCAATTAAAATTTTGTTTTTTTACTTTTTAAATTAAAAAAATTTTTTTTACTTTAGAAAAAGCAAAGAATAGGCTAAATAAATAAATATATGAAATTTTGTAAAAAGAAACCCAGAGCTTAAATTCTTCAACATATAACACCCTGTAGAGGAACACTAGAAAATGTGCTGGGAGTATGTATGTGTGTGTTCCAGTCCCACGTAGATGGAGGTATAGAGGTTGTCAGCATGGATTCACCTCAGGCTGGTGCGTAAGGACTTACATGTGTACACACAGGCGGGGCTCGGGGCTCGGGGGGAACACGCAGTGTGATGACGGAAGCTGCCTTTGGGGGATGGAGGTGGAGGTGGTGTGGAGGAAGGAGACTCACATTCCACTGTGTGGTTTAGGTGCTTGTGAGGGGCTTTTGTGCCACGTGCACATACTTTGTAGTCTTTTAAATTTGAAATACAACTCACATACAGAAGCATATAAAATATATAGTATAATGAATAATTATAAGCAAATACTCGTATAACCACTGCCCAGACCAAGTATCCCAAAAGCCCCTGTGGGCCCTGGGTAGGTTTTAGGGGTGCCTGTTTCTATGTTTGATTTAAGTGAAATCATGATGATTAAATCCTTTTTATCTCTTCACTCAACTCCATTTTGTAAGATTTATCTGTATTGTGCAGAGCTGCATTTCATTCCTCTCCAGTTTGGGAATATTATGTAATTCCCACTGTTAACAGATGCTTGGGCTGCCTGCAGACGGGCTGTGCTGCTGTGAACATCCCTTCACATACCCGGCAGGGCCGTGGGCAGGGGGCTCCCAGGTTGTGCGGCAGGAGCACCCTTCCCAGCTCACAGGGCGCCAGTCCCGTGGCTCTGAGTCCTCACAGAGTCCCCTATGCCGTGGCTTGCCTTTTCATTCTTGGTGGTGTCTTGATGGAAAAAAATGTTTGATTTTGCATAGTTCAATTTATCAACCTTTAATGATTACTACTTTTTGTCTTAAGTCCTTCTCTGCTTCTTTCTAGACCTAAGATAGTCTTCTGTATTACTTTCTAAAAGCATTAGAGTTTTGTCTTTTAAGATTTAAGTCATAACAGCAGCAGCTTGTTTTTTATTTTTATATATAATGTGATCCAATTTTTTCCTGTCTTTCTTTCCCCTTCCTTCCTTCCTTCCCTCCTTCCCTCTGTCCCTGGACACCTGGTTACTCCAGCACCGTGTGTTTGTAGATGGACTTTGCATCACTGTTCTGCAGTACAATTGTGTCATACATCAAGGATCCAATGTGTGCAGGCCTCCTTCTGGGCTTTACTCTCTGTGGCTTGGCTAGTGTACAGGGCTTGGTTGTTTTCATTAATGAAGCTTTACACCAAGTCTAGATTGTTGCAACAGCAAGTGCCCTGACCCTGTCCTCCTTCTCCAAAGGTCTGACTGTTGACCCTTTGCATTTCCACATATGTCCTGGAATCCACTTATTCAGTTCCATAAAAGTCTGTTGGGGTGCGGACTGGATAGCACTGGATCTATAGGTCAATTTCTTAATCTGGTAAATATGATCTGCAGAGTTCTGGTGCAAACAGCGGGCCGGTGGGTGAACTGGACCCGCTCTGAGATGGGGGGAGATGCAGAGGGTTGTGCTCACCACTTCCTTACGGCATCGCTCAGGCAAGAAAAGGAATGGCACCATGACTTGTAGATGAAAGGACGGCATGCACAAAAAACAAGAGAGGTTGGAGATACGCTGCTAGTATTAGGAAGAGTTAAAAGCAAGGTGGCTGGATACAAAAATAATATCCAGTAATCACATTAGTAGTTAGAAAATTAAGTATCATTAAAGATATTGTTTACAAAATCATAAAAACAACAAAAACCTAAGAATATATCTTAAAAATTATGTGTTAGCACATCTTAGGGGAATTTATATAGAACTTTATTGAAACACATTTTAAGGAAAATGTGAGTAATTGGAGAAATACTCCCATATCACAGATTGGAAGACTCAGTATTGCAAAGACTTTAATTCTTCCCAGATCAATACAGAAAATTTAAAGGGCCATGAATAGTCAAAATGTGAAGCAGGGCATGGTGAAGGAACGTAATCTCACAGTACTGGGTGTCATTGCAAGGCTCTGGGAACGCAGGCTCCATGATGGCAGTGTGGTGCAGTGGGCGCACAGCAGATATGCCCTCCACATCCACACGTGCTCCAGGATGGAGGAGACACAGGAAGTGGGAGACACAGGAAGTGGTGGGGAGGTGGTCGTTTCAGGAAATGGTGCATGAGTTTTTTTCTTTCAAAAACAAAACATATTGCTGAACTTTTGTTTTCTTGGGGGAAGTGTGCCATCTGCTAAGTTTCCTCATATGGGAAATAGAGCTAAGTGGAATTTAGTACATATTAATAAAGAATCCCAAATTTACTCCCAGTTTTTAGTAATTGGATTCAATACTCACTGTGTACTAAGAATAAATATATTAAGGAGGACGACACCATAGCCTAAAGGCTCGGCTCTTTGCTTTGAGGGAGGCGCTCGTTTGTCTTTGCTCTATGTGGATGTCTGCTGTCCGCAGGCTCACGACTTGCATGTCTTCATAGACCCTCGTGGGACCCGTGCACAGGCTTCTAAGGAGGTGGTGTGAGAGCGGAGAGGTGTGTGCTTACACTGTGGGCTTCCCTTGAGGGTCCAGCTGCTGCAGCTGCTTAGCAAATAGCATGTGAATGGCCAGGAAGCAGTTCACACCTTGTGAGCACTACCTTCCGAGGCATCTCTTGAGTTGACGCTCTAGGCTTGTGGTTTTGCAGCTTTGTTGGCTTCGCTGGGGTCATGTTCTTTGGGAAAACCCATCAATCATCTGCATACCAGAAGCGCCTGGTTCTGCTGTCTCGATGCAGCTGTCATTCTGAAATCTGGTCCTTTATTGTGTCTCAGGGTGTTTCTTTTTCAGCACCAAGACTTGTCATGTAGAGGTGGACTTGGCTTTTTTTTTTATCCTTTTTCTATTCACAAACAGTTCCCATGATGCCTCTTTGCATATGCCTACGTTTAGCAATTCAGCCTTATATCCATCCTACGATTTGGTTGTCTCACGTACTATGCATGTCTGTCGGTCCCTTCCATAACCGGGGTACACACACCCTTGCTCCCCTGCGAAGGTGGCTGTGCTGTTATCAGCCGTGTGAGATTCCCTCCCCCGAGCCCTTGGCAGCTCCTCACTGCCTGCAGTGGAATCCAGACCCTTGGGCACCGTGCCTGGCCGTGGAGGAGCCTCAGGCACACCTCCAGTGTGTGTCAATTATATGTTAAATTTTAGCACATCTTACTTTTTATTCTTTGCCAAAGAAGAAAATACCAGTACTAGAAGTTGTACTGTTATCGCCTTGGGGAGCCCCTGTGGTTGTCACTCTGTGGAGGTTGGGGACGTCGCAGGATGACCCAGTCCTGATAGCCGCTCCAGGGTAGCTGATGTGAGAATGCTGCCCCCCTCACTGTGGGGACCAGGGGTGTTTGTAAAGCTGGAAACAGGGTACTCCCACCCTACTCTATGGTGACCTTCATTAACATCTTTATCAGTTATAAATTACAGCCTTCCCTTGAGTAAATACGTTTTTCAAAGAATAACACATTCCTATCTCTACCTTCTTTAGGTTATGTCACATGCCAAGGGCCAGTTTTGTTCCACTTTTCTGTCCCTGCAGGTTTGCATGAATGCACCCGTGCCCTTTGCTTCTGAGCATCACTTAGCATGTGCAGGGTATAGGTATGAAGTAATCGGGAAGGATCCCAGGCTCACAGTAACAACCTAATGCAGACACTTGACAGGGTGGGGCAGTGGAGAGAGCTATACAAACATAAAGTGTAGGTGATACTATTTGTGCAGGAGAATGTTATAGCTCTTAACTTAAAAAAAAATGAAAGGAAACATTGATTAATATTAATGTTCTCTAGGCAAAACTGTGATGGCCTCTTTGATTTTCCTCTTTCTAAAGGCAGCGATTTCAACATTAGTGCTGGACTTTTCAGTGGTGTCCTGGACATTTTCCTGGGCAGGTATCCTCCGCAACACCCTTTCTTAGTTAAGGAACCCTGTCACTGGGGGTCCCGCAACACCCACAGGCTGCAGCAGAGTTTTGTCTCATGTTGTGCTAGTTAGTTACTCTTCTCTGTTGGCTTCAAGACTGCTCATTAATATGCTCTGAAACAAGTTTGTCAATGTTACTAGTCTGTATACAATTTAAGTGAGCCACTGTCATTCATGGGTAAAATTCAGAGTCCATTATTTTTTTTATTCTGCTTCACGGAAGTAATCGTAAGATTTGGGTCAGATCCAGGTCATATTTTATTACTTAAGAGCCAGGCAGCCCTGAACACCAAAGTACTACAGTGTGATACACCAGCAATGTCAGTCCTGGTTTTATAACATTGGGTTGACATTGCATGGATGTCAGAAGACAAAGTCAAGTTCAAGTTATATTCTGTGATACCCTTTTTCTTCTTCCAAGATCACAATGCTTGCTTAGTAGTTTTTAAAGACTTTGTAATAACACTTGTAAAAATAGCGAAATGAAATTAAAAACATTTTTTTAAAGAGTTCATGAGATTTTAATCACAAACTTTTTCATAAACTATAAATGAAAATAGTATAGTAACATCTATCTGGAACCCTGGGAGAATTGACATAATTTCTATAATGTTAAGATTTTCTTGCCTTTTAGAAGAATTTAAGATAGAAAATTTATTTACTCAGATTTTACTCTGCTCTTCTCAATCGTAATAGATTTGTTTAAATCTCAGTGACAACTAAGTCTTTATTCTGAGAGTCAGCTACTGTATGGTGTTTAAAAAGTGAATGGTGCTTCAGTGCCTTTGGATTATGTAGGACTTCGTTGTTGCCTCCGTGAATGGTCCGAACATCCTGTTGTGTTTTGATGCCCTTGTTTCAGAGTGTATTATACTGTCATACCTGTGCGCTGCCACTTCATGGAGTTGTGGCCTCAGGCAAGCCATTTGGCCTGTGTGTGTGTGTCCCCCTCCACATGGGCAGAGCAGTGCAGCCTGTCTGTCTTTGGAAGGGTTCTGAGGGAGGTGTTCTCAGAGGGCTTGACTGGCCACCTCTCAAAGGCCGCGAGTGAGCAGACCCTGAGTGGGGGTGTCGGGTGGCTCTCAGAAGTAAATGTGGGCTTCTTAGTTCTTATCAGTGCTGAGAAGGTGAGGTTGCCAACGGGTTCCAAGTATACAAGCTGTGACTACAGGATGAACTTAAGGTGATCCTGGCAAACCGGAGGATGAACAAAGCTGTAGAACTGAGTGAGGATTGAAGTCAAGCAAGCAGATAAATCAGAAAATGAACCTTTTCCTTGAAAAAGGCTGGATATTTGAATGCTAAAAGGCACTAACTGTCATGCCCCTTGCTTGTGTAAAGTGATTGAGTGGTCACTGAATACTCGAAGTGTCTCTGGATCCACTCTGGTGTCCACGTCTGCCAAATGCCATCAGGCAGTGTCTCCTAACCCCTCGCCTGCTGTGTGCTGTGTATGTCTGCGTGCAGTACAGGAGCTGGGTACGGTGCTGTTTCCGAGATGGGTCCATTCAGGGGGCAATACCCGAGTGCCTGCTGTCTGCAGTGCTGATATTGGGCATGAGGGGAGACAGGGAGCTAGAAAACATAAGCACCTGGCGCCTGCCCTCTAGGGGCCTCAGTTGGGGCCGTAATAAATACTCAGTCAGAGAGCTAACTGTCCAAAGCAGCAGGAAGCGCTGCCCGACTGGCTCAGTGTGATGCGTCTTATCTGACTCAGAAGTAAGGGAGGTCCTAGGAGGAGAAAGCCCAACAGGAAGCAGGCAGTTAGGGGTGGGAAAGAGCGAGAGGAGTGGAGTGTGAAGAGGGGCAGATAGCAAGAGCAGAGGAACACAGGGCGGCCCGTGGCAGGGAGGCCCCCTTCACACTCTGAAAAATGATGCAGGGCCCTAAAGAACTCTTGTTTATGTGGGGTAACTACCAGTCTTAACCATATCCGAAAGTAAGCCAGAAAAAGAATTTATGTATTTAATTAATTTAAAAAATAATAAACCTATTCCCTGTTAGCAGAAAACATTTTTATGAAAATAACCATATTTTATAAAACAACAAATTTAGTGAAAGAGTGGCATTGTTTTGTTTTTACAAATCACTTTTATGTTTGGCTTATTAGGAGACAGCTGGCTTCCACTGTCTGCGGTGGTTTTCAGGCTGTAGCCACATGTTTTAGCTGAAATATAGGAAGATGTGTTTGGGAAAAGGAGGGGTATTTTATACCCTTCTCAGATAGTCATGGACATTTTCTTTGATATTACACCAAAAGTTAACAAATAGGTAGTTTCTTGAAGGAATCTGCAGTGTGGAATCTGAAACTGTTATCAGTGAGCTGCTGTACATTTTACTGCATTTGGATCCAGCAGGCTAACTTGCACTTTGAATGGCTCTTTTGCCCTTGAATGATATTGTGACACCATTTATTGGTCACTTAGAAAATACCAGTTCCATGAGTTATGCAAACCTTGAGACAGTTTGCAAGTCTCGGGCACATTTCAGTGTAGGAGTCCCATTCATGAGTGTCACCACTGATCTCTCCACCCCAGGAAAGCTGTCCGGCACACACTGGCAGACAGAACCTTTTCAAACTTCCCAGAATACTAGAAAGCCATACAGACCTCATCACTTTCCAGCCTATGATGACCCTCTAGACCTGTTCCTTTATCTCTGTGTCAGCGTAAAGATTACATGGAAAGAAATGTGTGTAAATATGTGTAACTGTGCCTGGCCAGGTAAGCGCCAAGCCCTAGTGTTTGCCCTGTTTCCACATTGCTGTCATCAGGACGAACATCAGTCATGGTGTGTGATAAGTGTTGACTGGCCATAGCCCAGAATGAGGAATGAAATATGCTTTGGGAGCGCCTGGGTGGTGACTTACTGTGTGTTTGTAGCAGTTCATTTTGACAAGCTTCAAGCTGATGCTACTTGCTCTGTGTTTGCTAGCCATGGACAACAGTCCAGCCCTTCCCCTTTTGTTTTGTTTTTTTGTTTGTTTTTTTTTTCCTATCTCCCTTTTTTTTTTACAATTTATTTTGGTATCATTAACCTACAATTACATGAGCAATATTGGGGTGATTAAACTACCCCCTTCATCAGGTCCCCCACACCAACCCTATTACAGTCACTGTCCATCAGTGTAGTGAGATGAGAATCACTACTTGTCTTCTCTGAGTTGTACAGCCCTCCCTGTGCCCCCCCACTTATGTCTGCTAATCGTAATGCCCCTTTTACCCTCTTATCCTTCCCTTCCCACCCATCCTCCCCAGTCCCTTTCCCTTTGGTAACTATTAGTCCGTTCTTGGGTTCTGTGACTCTGCTACTGTTTTGTTCCTTTACTTTTTTTCTTTGTTCTTATACTCCACATATGAGTGAAATCATTTGATACTTGTCTTTTTCAGCTTGGCTTATTTCACTGAGCATAATACCCTCTAGCTCCATCCATGTTGTTGCAAATGGTAGGATTTGTTTTCTTCTTATGGCTGAATAATATTCCATTGTGTATATGTACCACATCTTCTTAATCCATTCATCTACTGATGGACACTTAGGTAGCTTCCATTTCTTGGCTATTGTAAATAGTGCTGCAATAAACATAGGGGTGCATCTGTCTTTTTGAAATTGGGCTGCTGCGTTCTTAGGGTAAATTCCTAGGAGTGGGATTCCTGGGTCAAATGGTATTTCTATTTTGAGTTTTTTGAGGAACCTCCATACTGCTTTCCACAATGGTTGAACTAATTTGCATTCCCACCAGCAGTTTAGGAGGGTTCCCTTTTCTCCACATCCTCGCCAACATTTGTTGTTGTTTGTGTTTTGGACGTTGGCCATCCTCACTGGTGTGAGGTGATATCTCATTGTGGTTTTAATTTTCCTTTCTCTGATGATTAGCGATGTGGAGCATCTTTTCATGTGCCTGTTGGCCATCTGAATTTCTTCTTTAGAGAAGTGTCTATTCATGTCCTGTGCCCATTTCTTAATTGGATTATTTGCTTTTTGTTTGTTAAGGTGCGTGAGTTCTTTGTATTTTTTGGATATCAACCCCTTATCAGATACATCATTTATGAATTCCCATATTGTAGGATGTCTTTTTGTTCTACTGATGGTTCCTTTGCTGTACAGAAGCTTTTCAACTTGATATAGTCCCATTTGTTCATTTTTGCTTTTGTTTCCCTTGCCCGGGGGGATATGTTCATGAAGAAGTCGCTCATGTTTATGTCCAAGAGATTTTTGCTTATGTTTTTTTCTAAGAGTTTTATGGTTTCATGACTTACATTCAGGTCTTTGATCCACCTTGAGTTTACCTTTGTGTATGGGGTTAGACAGTAGTCCAGTTTCATTCTCTTACATGTAGCTGTCCAGTTTTTCCAACACCAGCTGCTGAAGAGGCTGTCATCTCCCCATTGCATATCCAAGGCTCCTTTATCAAATATTAATTGACTGTAGGTGTTTGGGTTAATGTTTGGATTATCTATTCTGTTCCACTGGTCTGTGGGTCTGTTTTTGTGCCAGTACCAAATTGTCTTGATTACTGTGGCTTTGTAGTAGAGCTTGAAGTCAGGGAGCGTAATTCCCCCTGTTTTATTCCTCCTTCTCAGGATTGCTTTGGCTATTCGGGGTCTTTTCTGGTTCCACATGAATTTTAGAATTATTTGTTCCAGTTCATTGAAGAAAGCTGTTGGTAGTTTGATAGGGATTGCATTGAATCTGTAGATTGCTTTTGGCAGTATAGCCATTTTGACAATATTTATTCTTCCTAGCCAAGAGCATGGGATGCATTTCCATTTGTTAGTGTCTTCCTTAATTTCTCCTAGGAGTGTCTTGTAGTTTTCAGACTACAGGTCTTTCACTTCCTTCGTTAGGTTTATTCCTAGGTATTTTATTCTTTTGAATGGAATTGTTTTTCTGATTTCTCTTTCTGTTAGTTCATCATTAGTGTATAGGAAAGCAACAGATTTCTGTGTGTTAATTTTATATCCTGCAACTTTGCTGAATTCAGATATTAGTTCTAGTAGTTTTGGAGTGGAGTCTTTAGGGTATTTTATGTACAGTATCATGTCATCTGCAAATAGTGACAATTTGACTTCTTCTTTACCAATCTGGATGCCTTGTATGTCTTTGCTTTGTCTGATTGCCGTGGCTAGGACCTCCAGTACTTTGTTGAATAACAGTGGAGAGAGTGGGCACCCCTGTCTTGTTCCCGATCTTAGATGAAAAGCTTTCAGCTTCTCGCTATTAAGTATGATGTTAGCTGTGGGTTTGTCATATTATAGCCTTTATGATGTTGAGGTACTTGCATCTATACCCATTCTGTTGAGAGTTTTAATCATGAATGGATGCTGAATTTTGTCAAATACTTTTTCAGCAACTATGGAGATGATCATGTGGTTTTTGTTCTTCTTTTTACTGATGTGATGGATGATGTTGATGGATTTTCGAATGTTGTATCATCCTTGCATCCCTGGGATGAATCCCACTTGATCATGGTTTATGATCCTCTTGATGTATTTTTGAATTTGGTTTGCTAATATTTTGTTGAGTATTTTTGCATCTACGTTCATCAGGGATATTGGTCTGTAATTTTCTTTTTTAGTGGGGTCTTTGCCTGGTTTTGGTATTAGAGTGATGCTGGCTTCATAGAAAGAGTTTGGAAGTATTCCCTCCTCTTCTATTTTTTGAAAAACTTTAAGGAGAATGGGTGTTATTTGTTCTCTATATGTCTGGTAGAATTCAGAGGTGAATCCATCAGGTCCAGGGCTTTTGTTCTTGGGTAGTTTTTTGATTACCGATTCAATTTCGTTGCTGGTGATTGGTCTGTTTAGTTTTTCTGTTTCCTGCTTGGTGAGTCTTGGAAGGCTGTATTTTTCTAAGAAGTTGTCCATTTCTTCTAGGTTTTGGAGCTTGTTAGCATATAGATGCTCATAATATTCTCTTATAATTCTTTGTATTTCTGTGGGGTCCGTCGTTATTTTTCCTTTCTCATTTGTGATTCTGTTTATGTGTGTAGATTCTCTTTCTCTCTTAATGAGTCTGGCTAGGGGTTTATCTATTTTGTTTATTTTTTCAAAGAACCAGCTTTTGGTTTCATTGATTTTTTCTATTGTTTTATTTTTCTCAATTTTATTTATTTCTTCTCTGATCTTTATTATGTCTCTCCTTCTGGTAACTTTGGGCCTCATTTGTTCTTCTTTTTCCAATTTCAATAATTGTGTCTTTACACTATTCATTTGGGAATGTTCTTCCTTCTTTAAATAGGCCTGGATTGCAATATACTTTCCTCTTAGAACTGCCTTCGCTGTGTCCCACAAAAGTTGTGGCTTTGTGTTGTTATTGTCATTAGTCTCCATATATTCTTTGATTTCTGTTTTGATTTGGTCGTTAACCCATTGATTCATTAGGAGAATGTTGTTAAGTCTCCATGTATTTGTGAGCCTTTTTGATTTCTCTCTAAAATTTATTTCTAATTTTATACCTTTGTGATCTGAGAAGTTGGTTGGTAGGATTTCAATATTTTTGAATTTACTGAGGTTCTTTTTGTGGCCTAGTATGTGGTCTATTCTGGAAAATGTTCCATGTGTGCTTGAGAAGAATGTGTATCCTGCTGCTTTTGGGTGCAGAGTTCTGTAGATAATCTGTTAGGTCCATCTGTTCTAGTGTGTTGTTCAGTGCCTCTGTGTCTTTACTTGTCCTTTGCCTGGTTGATCTTTCCTTTGGAGTGAGTGGTGTGTTAAAGTCTCCTAAAATAATTGCGTTGCTGTCTATTTCCTCCTTCACTTCTGTTAGTATTTGTTTCACATATGCTGACGCTCCTGTGTTGGTTGCATATATATTTATAATGGTTATATCTTCTTGTTGGACTGACCCCTTTATCATTATGTAATGTCCGTCTTTATCTCTTGCTACTTTCTTCGTTTTGAAGTCTATTTTATCTGATACAAGTACTGCAACACCTGCTTTTTTCTCTTTGTTGTTTGCATGAAATATCTTTTTCCATCCCTTCACTTTTAGTCTGTGTATATCTTTGGGTTTGAGGTGAGTCTCTTGTAAGCAGCATATAGATGGGTCTTGCTTTTTTATCCACTCTGTTACTCTGTGTCTTTTGATTGGTGCATTCAGTCCGTTTACATTTAGGGTGATTATCGATAGATATGTACTTATTGCCATTGCTGGCTTTAGATTCCTTGTAACCAAGGGTTCAAGGGTTGCTTCTTTACTATCTAAGAATCTAACTTAATTTTCTTGTTAAGTTATTGTGAATGCTGTCTGATGTTTCTTTATTTCTCCCTTCCTATTCTTCCTCCTCCATTCTTTATATATTGGGTGTTTTATTCTTTGCCTTTAGTTAATATTTGGATGGTCTGCTTTCTTTGCTATGATTTTATTTTCTCTGGTGACATCTTTTTAGCCTTAGGGGTGCTTCCCTCTAGAGCAGTCCGTTTAAGATATCCTGTAGTGGTGGTTTATGAGAGCAAACTCTCTCAACTTTCCTTTGTCTGGGAATTGTTTAATCCGTCCGTCATATTTAAATGATAATCGTGCAGGATACAATATTCTTGGTTTGAGGCCCTTCAGTTTCATTATGTTAAATACATCATGCCATTCTCTTCTGGCCTGCAAGGTTTCTGTTGAGAAATCTGATGATAGTCTGATGGGTTTTCCTTTGTAGGTGATCTTTTTTCTCTCTCTAGCTGCCTTTAATACTCTGTCTTTATCTTTGATCTTTGCCATCTTAATTATTATGTGTCTTGGTGTTGTCTTCCTTGGGTCCCTTGTGTTGGGAGATCTGTGGGCTTCTGTGGACTGCGAGACTATTTCCTTCCCCAGCGTGGGAAAGTTTTCAGCAATTATTTCTTCAAAGACACTTTCTATCCCTTTTTCTCTCTCTTCTTCCTCTGGTACTCCTATAATGCGAATGTTGTTCCGTTTGGATTGGTCACACAGTTCTCTTAATATTCTTTCATTCCTAGAGATCCTTTTATCTCTCTGTGCCTCAGCTTCTCTGTATTCCTGTTCTCTGTTTTCTATTCCATTAACAGTCTCTTGCACCTCATCCAGTCTGCTGTTAAGCCCGTCGATGGCTTGTCTGATTTCTACATAGTCTTTCCTCACTTCCCTCACTTCCTCCCTAGCTCTTGCACATTTCTCTGTAGATCCGTCAGCATGATTATGACTTTTATTCTGAATTCTTTTTCAGGAAGACTGTGCATGTCCATCCTTTCAGGTTCCCTCTCTGGGGTTGTCTGGGTCTGGAGCTTTGTCTGTACCATATTCCTCTGTCTTTTCATGGCTATAGAAGTGGTTGCTGGTAGTTGCCACGTATGTCAGCTGGGCTCTTTATGACTTTAAAAAGAAAAAAAAAAAGACAAAAGAAAGAGAAGAAAAATAAATGCCCACCGGGGGTGGATTCTGTGGGGATGCTGTAGGTGGCACTATTGCTCCACTATTCCAGAGCCATGGCTGGCTCTGCAGGGCCCTTTATAGCTCTGGCTGGGGTGGGAACGAATGGGAGTCTGTTGAGTTCTGTAGGAAGTCTAAGTGTGGCCACCCTTTCCCAGTCGCCAGGTAAGGGGTCCGAAGCTCCCCAGGACTCCCAGCTTGCTGGGCTGAGTGTGCCGGGACGATCCAGTTGTCCGCTGAGCTCCTGTCTCTTTAAGACTGCTGAAAAAAGCGTGCGGTTTTCTTCTTTTTTTTTTTTTTCCTTCCCGGAGCTGGCTGAAAGCAACCTGGCACATTCCCCGCTCAGATCCTGCACCCTCTGTCTCTCCAATCTCCGCTACACCGCGCGATGTGTGTCAGCCCTCCCCGCGCAGATCACCGGGGCTGGTTATTTCGCGGGCCTGTACTTCCACGCCCTCCCGGCTCTGAATCCTCTCCTCCCGCCGGTGCACTGGGCCGGGTGAGCGCTTGGGTCCCGCCGGGTCGCGACTCCATATCTTACCTGCCTCGCGGGGTGCCGAGTCCTCTCAGGTGTAGCTGCATGCTGTGCGCTTTCCTGTATATTCTGGTCTCTCTTTTAGGAATAGTTGTATTTGCTGCTTTTTGTGGATAAATATAGTGTTGGGAGGAGATTTCTGCCACCCTGCTCATGTCGCCACCTTCCCGGGAGTTCCCCTTCCCCTTTTGTAAGTTCAGAGCACAGCAGACCTGGGAGAGCACCCTGCCCCTGTGACCTTTTCTTACCTTGCCCGACCTGCCTTTGCAGTTGTTAGATGGTAGCAGTGTCTGGAGGTCTGTGGTTTGCCTCTGGTTCCATTGCCCAGCACAGTGCCAGTGTGTGATGATTGGTACTCAGATAATATTTGTTGAATGAATGCATTTAGAGGGAATTTATTTTGAACAGTGCTTTCAACATAGTTTTGGAGAGTTAAGAAGTATAGAAACTTCTTCATATGCAGGACATGATCTGAGCAGTGGCTAGCTGTTTTTTTTTTCTTTTCAGAATGTTTAACCTCTGTTCACCCCTGCCCCATCTCTTTTTTCTTGAATCTCTATTAATTCAAAATAAAAACAGTAGAAGGCTTAAAAGTGTTCCACAATAACTTTGGGTTAAGCATCTTTGCAATCAGTATCCTTTGCTTTCTGCTTTTCAGATGTTCCTCCTGCTGATCAAGAGAAGCTTTTTATCCAGAAGTTACGTCAGTGTTGTGTCCTCTTTGACTTTGTTTCTGATCCACTAAGTGACCTGAAGTGGAAGGAAGTAAAACGAGCTGCTTTAAGTGAAATGGTAGAATATATCACCCATAATCGGAATGTGATCACAGAGCCTATTTACCCAGAAGTAGTCCATATGGTAAGTGATTACAGATTCCCCAGCATGTCCCAACTCTGAGCTACAAACAGGACTCTGATGTTCTTAGAATAAGCTAAGATGCCTGAGCCTAACATAACACCTCCCACAAAAAAATCCACCTCTTCTAAATTTGTACTTGTACCTTGAAGAATGAAAATCTTTGTAATGTGTCTTGGACTGCAGTAATAGCAACAATGATGGAATTCGATGCCTGCTGGGGATCAGAGTGCTCAACACTCATATAATTCTTATAACTGCTTAAGGGGCAGATCTGGTAGAACTTTTATTTGTATTCATTATCTTCTTTAAATTAATTTTATTTATTTAACATATATACATTAATGTAATGGTGCTCATATATAATGTAGAAATAAGCATGTTGTCCATACACGTGCAAGAGAATTCTAATGATAGGATAGTTAAAATAGTGATGGGGCGAAGCTGGTGTCAGGGCAGTCCACCCTGATTGGCTGACAGCCTCTGCTGTCAGGACAATCCACCCTGATTGGCTGAGATGGCCTCTGTCATCCTGCATCTCACGGCTGGTTCAGCCTCTCTCTAGTCTCATACTCTACAGCCTGTTTCCAGGTCCTCTGCAGGGTCACGTTGTCACCTCAGTCAGTACTGCCTGGAAACATTTCATGTAATGCCATTTTCATTAAAAACTCCTAGTGTTTGACACCGAATTTCAGTTTTCTGTTCAGTTTTTTTTTTGAATTGTTGATATTTTATCCATTTTCAAAATTAGTACTCCCTAGTTATTAAGGTGTCCTTGTTTCTTAATATAAAATTTTTTATTTTATTTTCATTGAATTCCTTCAGAGTTACTTATTTTTTCCCCAAAAGCTGTATATCTCAGAGCTGACTAGCCTTCTTGACCTAAAATATTTTTATTTCTTACTTTAGTATGTTTGCTTTGGAAAAAGATGAAAGTAATGTTCTTTTCTGTAGTTCACAACCAGTTATATCAGAAGTTGAGATCAACTTGATTATTTTAGTTTACTGTTGACTCTTAAAGCTCAAAATGCACCAGTGTGTAGTTAACCCGGCACTGCGAGGGCCATTTGGGTGCCTTCCCCAGACTGGTGTGAAGAGTAGCCAGTGCATATACCAAACAGGAAGTACCATAAAACTTTACCCTTTCAGACTAAGGAAAATGGGAGAAGATCTTTTTTTCTTTCCTTAATTTTAGCTCTCAATTACTTTGGAAGACCTCCCAAACCCCAGAATCACCAAGAAAAATCTCTAGTATTTTCTTCTAATGCTTTCATAATTTTGTTGTTGACAATACATTTTATAATTTATAACAATCAATTTTTTTATGGTGCAGGGTAGGGATGTAACTCTATTTTCTTCTAAAATGATTGAAAAAAGCATTTGTCCTTATGTCATGTATTGAATATTCCATTTTCCCCATTGATTTTAAATGCATCTTTATTATATATTAAATTTCTTTTTAAATTAAATGTATTAATGTATTATATATTAAATTTGTAAATACACAGTTTGATATGTATTATATCACGTGGAAGGAAGGTTTTTCTGGATTTGTGCGGCCTCAGCTGCCAGCAGTCCCTGAGCCCTGCTACTAACCTAAAAGGAAAGAGTGTGCAGAGAGCAAGGCTTAGTCAGCTTGGTTTGGGTCAGATGCCCACCCCTGAACCACGTGTGGACCTGCCTGCATTTCACAGTAGCGATGTGCTTTACAAGAGCTACTTAGGATACTTAAAGCTCTTGGGAGTTTTTTTAGATTAAATAATCATTACTTCTCCTCTCCCTGTGATAGTTGCGTCCTAACTAGATGCTCTTTCTGCTGCCTCAGTTTGGTTCCCCACCCTGGAATTCAAGTCGGTGTTCAGAGTCATGGGCAGCTTGCCCTCTGAAGACTTAGCACACACTTACCGAGATGGGCTGGGCCCTTTTTTAGGTGAGGAAATAGTCACGAGTGAGATTTCTGCCCTCCCAGAGCTTCCCTGTCCATGGGGACAGGCATAGAAGGAAGCACACCGGTGATGTGGCATGTAGTTTATGGGGCTGCTCCGAAGGACAGTACGGCCAGGAAGTGGGTGGTGGTGCAAGACTGCCACATGCAGGAAGGTGTACAGAGAAGCCTTGTACGTGAGGGGTTCAGTGGTCCCTGGAGATCTGTGACCACAGGGTGCTGTTCTACGTCACGGAGAGCAGGGACAGCCGTTTTTTCCTCTCTGCCGGGAACGAGTGCTGGGGAAGGCATAGTGTTTCCCTTCTCGCTCACTTGTCTGGAGCTTTGGGGTAGAATGAGGGGGTGTGAGGCAGGTAGGATTTTTGGGTTTATGTGATGGCAAGTAACAGTGCAGGAAGAAAGAGTGGCAGGGATGGCATGTTGCAGTGGTTCCTGGCGTCTCAGGCAGAGCAGGGTGCAGAACTGGAGCAGTGCCTGCACCTCCCCTGGCAGTTGGGAAGATGCCGCCCTCCTGGGTCCCTCCAGTGCCCCCTGCTGTGCATCACAGAAGCAGCGCAGAACCTGCTTGCTTGAAGTATCACTGTTTGTGTGTGTGCATTTTGGCTTTGTCATAGCATTTTTTAAAGACATTAATTTGCATTTTGAAGCATGCAGAGCTCTACAGACGTTCTATGCCCATGCTGTACACTACTTCTTTTAAATATATGGCCTGTTAGACTAGACTGCCCTGTGGCTTTCAACAGATTTATTAAGAGATAATTCACGTGTCACAAATTCACCCATTTGAAATATACAGTGGTTTTTATGTTCACAGGATTGTACAGCTATCATCACACCTAACTTTGTAACATTTTCATCCCCCTAAAAGAAGTCCTGTGCCCATTAACAGTCACTGCCTTTCTTCTCTAGCCTCTCACCCCCAACCCCAGGTCACACTTGCCAACTTTCTGTCTGTAGATTTGCCAAACCTGGACATTTCGTATAATGGAATTATTCAATGTGTGGCCTTCTGTCACTCAGCATCATGTTTTCAGGGTTCATCCATGTTGTAGCTTGTGTGGGTGCTACTTTTTATTGCTAAATAGTATTCCATTAAGTGGTTCTGTACCACATTTCATTTATCTATTCATTTGGGTTATTTCTGCTTCTGTTTCTTCAGCCATGAATAATGCTGTCAAGAACATTCATGTACAAGCTTTGGTGTGCATATAGTTTCCATTTCTCCTGAGTATTTACCTAGGAGAAATACTGCTAGGTCACAGGTGAACTGTGTGTGTTCAACGTTTTGAAGAACCACCAGGCTGTCTTCCCAAACAACTGCACCATTTCACAGTGCCACCCTGGCGCACGTGCTCGGGTCCCCGTGTCACCACCAGCCCTTGCTGTCTGTCTGACGGGCGGCTGTCCCGCTGCACTGAGGTGGGATCTCACTGTGGTTTCAGCTCGCGTTCCCTAGTGACTAATGATGGCGAGCATCCTTTTATATGTACTTTGTATTTTTACACACCATAGACTTTAGTCCTAGAACTTAACAGAATCTTACAGGTCATCCTGTCTGAACATTTGATCTTTCAGATTTAAAAAGATAGATTCTGGATGATGAGGATAAAAAGGAGCAATACCCAGGGGAAATACTGCTGGAATCTAGACCCAGGCCTAAAACACATAGACTCCATTATCTCTTAATTTCAGTCATATTTTAAATATAACTAGCCATCTGTCTTTTCAATTAAATTATCTAGTTATCTGTTTTTGGCATTGGCATTTTTCTTATAGTCAAACACTGATAGCAATACCAAGTAATAGTGTAACCACTTTTCTTTTTCACAGAATTCCATTTTTACTTGAAGAATGACTAGACAAACTGGTTACTCAAACTTGAATATTTATCAAGCATTTTCTCAAAAAATTAAAAAATGAGAATGTCACTTTAAGGAAAATAACTGACCATGTTTGTTGTTAATGATAAAATTTGAGCTTCAGGTGAAAATTGGAATTTTGAAAAATCTGTGTCCATCAGTAGGAGTTTCGGCTTCCTGGGGCCACAGGCTCTCCTGCCTAAACCAGTGGGACAGAACAAAAAAGGTGAAATGAGTCCCCACTGGAAGATCTACATGATTCAGTGAACCAGTATTTTCCAAATGCCCAGTAAATGTTATTACAAAATCATTCATGGACCAGGGAGCTGTTCAAAGTTCAAGACACACCACTGGATTTTAATAGAGTAGAGAACCATCATTGATAAGATGTCAGATTCCACATAATATGGACCTTTAACATGAACTACCACTTGTCAAGTTTTGGTGTAGTATCAAAGAAACCCACAGTTATCTGCAAGGGCTATTAATTACCACTCCTGTTTCCAATTACATACCTGTAGGAGACAGGTATTCTTTCCATAATTCCACTGACCAACATTCTGAGCATAGAAGTAAATACAGAAATCCAGCTGTTCTCTATTAATCCAGACAGCAAAGAGATTTGAAAAAAATGTAAAACTGCCACTCCTCTCACTGAACTTGTTTTTGTTTGAAGAAATATTTTTACTTAATGAGTTATTTTATGAGCTTACTAGTATTATGAAAGATCAGTTTATTTTCAGAAGTGTATGTTATTTATATTAAGACAATGGGCTTATTATTTTTTAATGAATTCATATTTTTAAGTTTTTCTGGTTTGATTTCTAATATAGTCAATAGTATAACTTATAAACAAAAGTTCTCTGGGATCTTTAATAATCCGGGAGGCTCAGCAGGGTCCTGAGACCAAGCAGCTCACACATCACTCCTGTAAGAATGCTCCTCAAAAGCAGCAGGAGCCAGTGGGGGAGATGGCCTTTCTGCATCGCAGTGCTCTGTCTTCACATGTTCCTCAGGGTGTGCTTAAGCTACCAAGAGCTTAAGAATGACTTCTGAATAACCTTCCTGTGCTGCTGACATTAGTGCCCTCACAGAATGTCTGGGACGACCCTGAGTTCCCTAGACCCAGCTCCCTAAGAGGGAGGCTTGGCATCCTCTCTCACTCCCTCTGCTGAGTTTAGTATGGTGCCTTTTCTTAACTCAGTAAGTGTTCACTCAGTACAGAACTTTCTGCATAGACAAGGGTGTGTAGTGTTAGTAGTCACAGATGCATGTAACCTGTAGACCAGAGAAGGAAGTGGTAGGTGGATGGTTGAATGAGTTGGGTGGCTCAAAGGTACTAAAAGTCAGAGCAGACCTCTCTGGAATTACCCACATCTGCTGACCTGGATTGCAGAGCAGAAGACAGGGAGATAACAGTGTCCACCCCTACACAGCCCAGCCTTACTTTTCTGGGAGACTTCATTCTAGAGGAATATAGTGCAAACTCTTACAAATAGCTGCCTTTGGGTGGTGTATTTAAGTTGAATTTTCCCTTTTACTATATGTTTGTAATTTAAATTTTTAAAAATAATAGTTGTGTACCACATTGTCATCATCAAAAATAAATAAATATGTTTTTCTTTTTAAAAAGAGGAAAGAAAAAGGAGAAACAAACTCTCATCATATAGTAGAATGTTCTTATCAGGCCCCATGCTGCTTTTCCTGTGAGAACAAGCTCATCGCAGTATTTTAACCCATACCACCTGGTAGATGGGGCCTTAACACATTTTTCTTTCTTTCATGCTTGGAGTTCACGACAGTGTTTTCTGCCAGGGCCACAGGAATCTTTCTTGGTTCTTGGGGGAGGTTTCGTGCCCACATCCCAGGGTAACTGTCTTGTGCTCCACTTAAGGACCGACATGGAACGCTGTCCTTCTATTTTTATACCTGATATTTACAATGTGTTCTGGAAAGTATTGCTTGTTGTAAGGGTGAAGGCAGTTTGGAAATGGGAGAGGAAAGAATGTTTTGAGTTAAGGAAGGTAGAATAGTAATCTGTAAAGCTCCGAATAGATGATTCTTTCTTTCCAGCGATGATTTCAGTCATGCGTTCCCCTTTGTGCTTAGCTGTCGTTTCTCCAAGTCACAGTAATGTGGTTAAAGATGCACTGACATCAGCGATGAGCTCAAGGGAGATTAAAACATGAAGTGCTTTTTGAAATCCAGAGAATGATTTTTCTACTTTAAATAGCAGTGAGCCATTTCTTGGAGATTGGCTCTTATTATTTTGAATTTCCCTTTATATGGTTTGCTGTTCTTAAATTAGAAATGCATGCTCATTTTATAATAAGTGAAATAAATAGAAAAACAGGAAGCAAAACTTAACTCCACCCCTGCCCAATTCTACCTATGCCCACACCATCTCCAGCCAACTAATTTGTGTATGTTACTTTTTAAAACATTTTCAGGATGAGGGATATGTTCATTACCTTGATTGTATGATGGTTTTGCAGACATATGCATATTAAACATCAACTTGTACACTTTAAGCATGTACAATATATCAACTATACTACAGTAAAGCTAAGGTTTTCTTTTTTTCAGGTGTAGTTTTTTATTGAGGTACATACAATAAAATGCACAAATCTTAGTGTACAGTTCAATGTGTTTTGATACATGTATACACTCATGTAACCATCACCCAGACACTCATGTACCAAACATTCTCACTAATCTTTTTCCACCTCACTTATTTCCCCCACCCACCCCCCTCCCCTGCCCTAGAGCACCCACCAGTTTGTTCTGTGTTTATGAGTCTGTTTCTGTTTTGTTGGTTTGTTTTTTAGATTCCACATATAAGTGAAACCATATGGTATTTGTCTTTCTCTGGCTTACTTCACTTAGTATAATAGCCTCTAGGTCTACCCATGTTGTCGCAAATGGCAAGACTTCATTCCTTTTTATGGCTTAGTAATATTCCACTGTGTATGTGCACCACATCTTCTGTATCCATTCATCTGTCAGTGGACACTTAGGTTGCTTCCATATCTTGGTTGTTGTAAATAATGCTGTAATGATCATAGGGGTGCATATAGCCCTTCAAATTAGTGATTTTGTTTTCTTTGGGTAAATTTCCAAAGTGTAATTACTGGGTTGTATGGTATTTCTGTTTTGAGAAACCTCTATAATGCTCTCCATAGTAGGTGTACCAATTCACATTCCCTACAGGCTGGGATTTTTGAAGCTTCTGAGGTGATAAGTACTTCTTGTGGTCCAAGGGCACAGTGAAGAAATTACTAAGACACAAAGGACATTATGAACCAAGAAGGTTTGGGCACTTCTGGCCTAGTAAATATCTTTCCATAATACTTTTTAAAATTAATTTTTAATTTACTTACAGCAAAATTCATTCTTTTTAGTGAACAGTTCCCTGAAATTTGACAAATACATATAGTCATGTAATTACCACCACAGTCAAGATGAAAAACAGGTTAGTACCCTTGAAAAAATTTACTCTGTGACACTTCTTTGTAATCAGTTGCCCAGCCTTCCCCTTCCCCACTGTCCCTGGCTGCCAATAATCTGTCCTTTAACGCTATCATTGTTTCCCAGAATGTCATTTAAAGGGACTCATATGGTGTATAGCCTTTTGAGTCTGGCTCCTCTCAGCGTCATGTGTTTGAGAACCATCCAGGTCAACGTTCGTAGTTTGCTCCCTGTAGTTGCTTAGCAGTCATACAGGTAGAAGTACTGCAGTTCATGCCTTCCCCCAGTTGAGGGATATTTGGGTTATTTCCAGTTTGGGGCATTAGAACCACTGTAAATGTTCATGTACAAGCTTTGGACATAAGTTTTCATTTGACTTGGGTAACTACATAGCCATTCCCAGGACTGATGAGCCTTATTGTCAAGTGTATGTTTGACTTTCTAAGAAACTGCCAAAATGTTGACCAAAGCACCCGCACCCTTTTCCAGTCCCAGGAGCAGTGCATGCGAGTCCTGACTGTCCCACATCCTCATCAGCATTAGGTGTCGGCAGTCCTTTGTTTCACTGTGGTGCTAATTTGCATTTCCCTAATGACTTGTGATGCTGAGCATTTTTTCTTGTGTTTATCTGTCGTATCTGCCTTGGTGGAGTGTCTGTTCAAATCATTTGCCCAACTTTTCCTTAGTCGGTTTGTTTTTATGAGTTTGAGACTACATATTCTGGATACAAAGCCTTTGCCATTCTTGTGATTTGCACGTATTTTCTCTCAGTCTGTCTCTTGTCTTTTTTTTTTTTTTTGGTATCATTAATCTACAATTACACGTGCAACATTATGGTTACTAAACTCCCCACTTCATCAGGTCCCCCCCACCAACCCCCATGACAGTCACTGTCCATCAGCCTAGTGAGATGCTATAGAATCACTACTTGTATTCTCTGAGTTGTACAGCCCTCCCCATGCCCCCCCAACATTATTTCTGCTAATCGTAATGCCCCCTTTTCCCTCTTATCCCTCCCTTCCCGCCCATCTTCCCCAGTCCCTTTCCCTTTGGTAACTGTTAGTCAATTCTTGGGTTCTGTGAGTCTGCTGCTGTTTTGTTCCTTCAGTTTTTTTCTTTGCTTTTATGCTCCACAGATGAGTGAAATCATTTGATACTTGTCTTTCTCTGCCTGGCTTATTTCACTGAGCATAATACCCTCTAGCTCCATCCATGTTGTTGCAAATGGTAGGATTTGTTTTCTTCCTATGGCTGAATAATATTCCATTGTGTATATGTACCACCTCTTCTTTATCCATTCCTCTACTGATGGACACTTAGTTGCTTCCATTTCTTGGCTATTGTAAATAGTACTGCGATAAACATAGGGGTGCATCTGTCTTTTTCAAACTGGGCTGCTGCATTCTTGGGGTAAATTCCTAGGAGTGGGATTCCTGGGTCAAATGGTATTTCTATTTTGAGTTTTTTGAGGAACCTCCATACTGCTTTCCACAATGGTTGAACTAATTTGTATTCCCACCAGCAGTGTAGGAGGGTTCCCCTTTCTCCACATCCTCGCCAGCGTGTCTTGTCGTTTCTGTTTTGGATGTTGGCCATCCTCACTGGTGTGAGGTGATATCTCATTGTGGTTTTAATTTGCATTTCTCTGATGATTAACGATGTGGAGCATCTTTTCATGTGCCTGTTGGCCATCTGAATTTCTCCTTTGCAGAAGTGTCTATTCATATCCTCTGGCCATTTTTTAATTGGATTATTTGCTTTTTGTTTGTTGAGGTGTGCAAGTTCTTTATATATTTTGGATGTCAACCCCTTATCGGATATGTCATTTATGAATATATTCTCCCATACTGTAGATGTCTTTTTGTTCTACGGATGGTGTCTTTTGCTGTACAGAAGCTTTTCACCTTGATATAGTCCCACTTGTTCATTTTTGCTTTTGTTTTCCTTGCCCAGGGAGATATGTTCATGAAGAAGTTGCTAATGTTTATGTCCAAGAGATTTTTGCCTATGTTTTTTTCTAAGAGTTTTATGGTTTCATGACTTACATTCAGGTCTTTGATCCATTTTGAGTTGACTTTTGTGTATGGGGTTAGACAGTAGTGCAGTTTCATTCTCTTACATGTAGCTGTCCAGTTTTGCCAACACCAGCTGCTGAAGAGGCTGTCATTTCCCCATTGTATATCCATGGCTCCTTTATCATATATTAATTGACCATATATGTTTGGGTTAATGTCTGCACTCTCTATTCTGTTCCACTGGTCTGTGGGTCTGTTCTTGTGCCAATACCAAATTGTCTTGATTACTGTGGCTTTTTAGTAGAGCTTGAAGTCTGGGAGCGTAATTCCCCCTGTTTTATTCTTCCTTCTCAGGATTGCTTTGGCTATTTGGAGTCTTTTCTGGTTCCATATGAATTTTAGAGCTATTTGTTCCAGTTCATTGAAGAATGCTGTTGGTATTTTGATAGGGATTGCATTGAAATCTGTAGATTGCTTTATGTCGAATAGCCATTTTGACAATATTTATTCTTCCTAGCCAAGAGCATGGGATGAATTTTCATTTGTTAGTGTCCTCTTTAATTTCTCTTAGGAGTGTCTTGTAGTTTTCAGGGTATAGGTCTTTCACTTCCTTAGTTAGGTTTATTCCTAGGTATTTTATTCTTTTTGATGCAATTGTGAATGGAATTGTTATCCTGGTTTCTCTTTCTGTTAGCTCATCATTAGTGTATAGGAAAGCAACAGATTTCTGTGTATTAATTTTGTATCCTGCAACTTTGCTGAATTCCGATATTAGTTCTAGTAGTTTTGGAGTGGAGTCTTTAGGGATTTTTAAGAACAATATCATGTCATCTGCAAATAGTGACAAATTGACTTCTTCTTTACCAATCTGGATGCCTTGTTTTTCTTTGTGTTGTCTAATTGCCGTGGCTAGGACCTCCAGTACTATGTTGAATAACAGTGGGGAGAGTGGGCATCGCTGTCTTGTTCCCGATCTTAGATGAAAAGCTTTCAGCTTCTCGCTGTTGAGTATGATGTTGGCTGTGGGTTTGTCATATATGGCCTTTATTATGTTGAGGTACTTGCCCTCTATACCCATTTTGCTGAGAGTTTTTATCATGAATGGATATTGAATTTTGTCAAATGCTTTTTTAGCATCTATGGCGATGATCATGTGGTTTTTGTTCTTCTTTTTGTTGATGTGGTGGATGATGTTGATGGATTTCGAATGTTGTACCATCCTTGCATCTATGAGATGAATCCCACTTGATCATGGTGTATGGTCCTCTTGATGTATCTTTGAATTCGGTTTGCTAATATTTTGTTGAGTATTTTTGCATCTATGTTCATCAGGGATATTGTTCTGTAATTTTCTTTGTTGGTGGGGTCTTTGCCTGGTTTTGGTATTAGAGTGATGCTGGCTTTGTAGAATGAGTTTGGTAGTATTCCCTCCTCTTCAACTTTTTGGAAAACTTTAAGGAGAATGGGTGTTATTTCTTCTCTATATGTCTGGTTAAATTCAGAGGTGAATCCATCTGGCCCGGGGATTTTGTTCTTTGGTAGTTTTTTGATTACCGATTCAATTTCATTGCCAGTGATTGGTCTGTTTAGGTTTTCTGTTTCTTGCTTGGTTAGTCTTGGAAGGTTGTATTTTTCTAAGAAGTTGTCCATTTCTTCTAGGTTTTGCATCTTGTTAGCATATAGATTCTCATAGTATTCTCTTATAATTCTTTGTATTTCTGTGGGGTCCGTCGTGATTTTTCCTTTCTCATTTCTGATTCTGTTTATGTGTGTAGATTCTCTTTTTCTCTTAATAAGTCTGGCTAGGGGTTTATCTAATTTGTTTATTTTTTCAAAGAACCAGCTCTTGGTTTCATTGATTTTTTTCTATTGTTTTATTCTTCTCAATTTTATTTATTTCTTCTCTAATCTTTATTATGTTCCTCCTTCTGGTGACTTTTGGCCTTATTTGTTCTTCTTTTTCCAATTTCAATAATTGTGTCTTTTAACTATTCATTTGGGATTGTTCTTCCTTCTTTAAATAGGCCTGGTTTGCAATATACTTTCCTCTTAGAACTGCCTTCGCTGCATCCCACAGAAGTTGGCGCTTTGTGTTGTTGCTGTCATTTGTCTCCATATTTTGTTTGATTTCTGTTTTAATTTGGTCGTTGATCCATTGATTAGTTAGGAGCATGTTTTTGACCCTCCATGTATTTGTGAGCCTTTTTTATTTCTTTCTAAAATTTATTTCTAGTTTTATACCTTTGTGATCTGAGAAGTTGATTGGTAGGATTTCAATATTTTTGAATTTACTGAGGTTCTTTTTGTGGCCTAGTATGTGGTCTATTCTGGAAAATGTTCCATGTGCACTTGAGAAGAATGTGTATCCTGTTGCTTTTGGGTGTAGAGTTCTGTAGTTGTCTGTTAGGTCCATCTGTTCTAGTGTGTTGTTCAGTGCCTCTGTGTCTTTACTTATTTTCTGCATGGTTGATCTGTCCTTTGGAGTGAGTGGTGTGTTGAAGTCTCCTAAAATGAATGCATTGCTTTCTATTTCCTCCTTTAATTCTGTTAGTATTTGTTTCACATATGTCGGCGCTCCTGTGTTGGGTGCATAGATATTTTAATGGTTATATCGTCTTGTTGGACTGATCCATTTATCATTATGTAATGTCCTTCTTTATCTCTTGCTACTTTCTTCGTTTTGAAGTCTATTTTGTCTGATACAAGTACTGCAACATTGCTTTTTTCTCCTTGCTGTTTGCATGAAATATCTTTTTCCATCCCTTCACTTTTAGTCTGTGTATGTCTTTGGGTTTGAGGTGAGTCTCTTGTAAGCAGCATATAGATGGGTCTTGCTTTTTTATCCATTCTGTTACTCTGTGTCTTTTGATTGGTACATACAGTCCATTTACATTTAGGGTGATTATTGATAGATATGTACTTATTGCCATTGCAGGCTTTAGATTCGTGGTTACCAAAGGTTCAAGGGTAGCTTCTTTACGATCTAACAGTCTAACTTAACTCTCTTGTTAAGCTTTTATATACACAGTGTGATGATTCTTTATTTCTCTCCATTCTTATTCTTCCTCCTCCATTCTTTATATGTTAGGTGTTTTATTCTGTACTCTTTTACATTTTCTTTGACTGCTTTTGTGGATAATTGATTTTACTTTTTGCCTTTAGTTAGCATTTGGTTGTTCTGCTTTCTTTGCTATGGTTTTATTTTCTCTGGTGACATCTTTTTAGCCTTAGGAGTGCTTCCATCTAGAGCAGTCCCTTTAAGATATCCTGTAGAGGTGGTTTGTGGGAGGCAAATTCCCCCAACTTTTGCTTGCCTGGGAATTGTTTAATCCCTCCCTCAAGTTTAAATGATAATCGTGCTGGATACAGTATTCTTGGTTCAAGGCCCTTCTGTTTCATTATGTTAAATATATCATGCCATTCTCTTCTGGCCTGTAAGGTTTCCGTTCAGAAGTCTGATGATAGTCTGATGGGTTTTCCTTTGTAGGTGATCTTTTTTCTCTCTCTTGCTGCCTTTAATACTCTGTCCTTGTCTTTGATCTTTGCCATTTTAATTATTATGTGTCTTGGTGTTGTCTTTCTTGGGTCCCTTGTGTTGGGTTATCTGTGGGCTTCCATGGTCTGAGAAACTATTTCCTTCCCCAGCTTGGGGAAGTTTTCAGCAATTATTTCTTCAAAGACACTTTCTATCCCTTTTTCTCTCTTCTTCTTCTGATACTCCTGTAATGCGAATATTGTTCCATTTGGATTGGTCATACAGTTCTCTTAATATTCTTTCATTCCTAGAGATCCTTTTATCGCTCTCTGCCTCAGCTTCTCTGTACTCCTGTTCTATGATTTCTATTCCATTAACAGTCTTTTGCACCTCGTCCAGTCTGCTCTTCAGCCCATCAATCGCTTGTCTCATTTCTGCATTGTCTCTCCTCACTTCCCTCACTTTCTCCCTTAGCTCTTGCATATTTCTCTGCAGATCCATCAGCATGGTTATGACTTTTATTCTAAATTCTTTTTCAGGAAGATTGTTTAAGTCTATTCCATCAGGCCCTCTCTCTGGGGTTGTCTGGGTGATCCTTGTCTTGACCATATTCCTCTGTCTTTTCATGGCGATAGAAGTGTTCGCTGGTAGGTGCCACGTGTGTTAGCTGGGAGAACAAAGTCCCTCCTGCTTGTTGTTCCCCTTGCCCTTCTCTGGGGCCTGAACTGGTTTCTTGCACACCGGGAGGCAGTCTCTGGGATAATCACCTGAGCTTCCTGTGTGCGGGGTGCCCTCAGCCTAGCCTGTGACACTGCGGGGGTTTGCAGTCATGCACGGTGCATTCTGCTCCCCTTGGTGCCTTCCAGACTTTGCTCCAGATTCTGTGGCCCTTCCCGTTTAGCTGCTCACTTGCTTGGAGTAGATTTTGTGTGGTTGCTCTGGGCAGGGCCGCTCTCCCGCTGTTCCGCAGCTGTGGCGGATCTGCCGGACCCTTTGTGGCGCCAGCGGCAGGGGGGCGGGTGGGATGACTGGCAGGCTGCTTTTCCCTGTGAGAGGACCAGGCAGCCAGTTAGGGGGTCCAAAATTCCTCCAGATTCCCAGCCTGCTGGGCTGAGTTCACTGGGACGATTTTGTTCCACTGTTGGGCCCTTGTCTCTTTAAGACTTTTAAGAAAGCGCCCGCTTTTCTTTTGTCCCAGGGGAGCCGGCTGTGGGGACCCGCTCGCTGTCTCCATCTCAGATCCTGCCCTTCCATTTCTCTAATCTCCAGTGCACCACGTGATGTGTGTCTGTACTCCCGGTGCAGAGCACCAGGGCTGGTTATTTAGCAGTCCTGTGCTTCCACACCCTCCCCACTCTGATTCTTTTCCTCCAGCGGTGCCCTGGGGTGGGGGAGCACTCAGGTCCCGCCCGGTGACGGCTTTGTAGCTTACCCACTTCGTGAGGCGCTGAGTTCCCACAGATGGAGCTGTAGCCTGACTGTTGTACTGTATCTTCTGGTCTCTCTTTTAGGAATAGTTGTATTTGTTGTATTTTCACAAATATATATAGTTTTGGGAGGAGATTTCCACCGCCCTGCTCATGCCGCCATCTTCCCAGAATCCGTTTGTTGTTGTTTTTAAATCACTTTTTAAAACTTAGTGTACTTACCCAGATACTTACCATTTTCATTTTCATTCCATGGTGTAGATCCAGAAATTCATCTGATACCAATTTCCCTCTGCCTGAAGGACTTTACTATTTCTTATAATACTAATCTACTGGTGATTAATTCTTTCAGCTTTTGTGTGTCTGAAAAAGTCTTTATTTTGTCTTTGATTTTGAAAGATATAGTAGACCATGATAAGAGTGCTTAAAATTAGGGGCCCAACAAGAAATGGGTTCAGGAAAGACCCCTGAGGGAATCATACTGCACTGAGCACTACGGTTTAATTGGAAATTTTCAGTTTTCAAGTAATTAATTAGTGTTGCCTCTGATAAGGTGCCTGATCAGTGCTTTCTCAGAGGATGTGTTTATTTGAGAGCCATCTGGGTTCCGGGCCCTGTGGCAGGTGCTGGAGACTCAGCAGTGAATGACTCGTGGACATTCCCCAGGACAACAGCTGGGCATGGCCCTGAAAGCAGATCTGAACTAACTTTGCACATGAGGAGAGGGGTGTTTTTCCCTCTAACATAGCTACTTCTATTTGGATTTTTATTATCCACCTAAATTCTAAATTATATTCACTGAGTTGATCAAAAATCCTATTAAGATGATATTCAAGATTGCATTCAACATATAGATCACTTTGTGGAGAAGCTGTGTTTTTGTAATTTGAGGTCACCCCACCCCAGAGAACGGAAGCGTCCTCCCCTTGGTCAGGTGTTCCTCGGTGCCATGGCCGTGGTTCATGCTGCTCCCATTGGGGTCTTGTGCCTGGACTGCGAGTTCCCGGGCCCATGGCTGTTCCCGTGGCTGGGCCTGTGACCCTCCTCAGTCAGGGCTCTTGTCACTTAATATTAGTGGAGGACGTGGTGCTGTTAGCTTTGTATTTTGGGGGGTTTTGGATTGATGGCCCAGCTGTGGTAGTCTGTTCTGTTGCCTCTGTTGGTTTTTCCACATATATTACATCATTTACAAACAAATACAATTTCTCACTAAAAACGTAATGTGGACAGGCGCCCCCCTCCCCACCATGTATTTCTCAGTAGCATGACTCAGAACCTAGTATTTCTAT
>JAQQAC010026072.1:2608949-2651257 GCA_029783875.1 Phataginus tricuspis
TTTTTTTTTTTCAGAGGATTTTAGTCTTTCCAAATGTTATTTCAGTGTCTAACTCTAAATGGCAATTACCTTTTCTAGGTTTATTTATGAAACAGAGCATCACAATGGCATAGCAGAATTACTGGAAATATTGGGAAGGTAAGTCATCCGCATTACTGGGAGACAGTGGCCTTAGATGGAATTCATAGCAGAATGACCCTGTTCATGGAGTCCACCCACATGCCCAGCCGAAACAAGCAATTTAAACCGTTCTCCAAAAGAAGTAAGATCTCACTTAATTGCAAATGCACTTGGATTGTAAGTCCCCAAACGGCAGGTCGCCCGTCAGCACGGGTGCCCCTGTACATGTTCATGTGCCTCAGTAGCGTTACTGTGAAAACACAGTTTCAATTTTATTTCCTCAAGAGCAATGTTAAAAATAGTTACATTAAGAAGATTTATATTTGACCCTTAGAAGAAGAATAAGTCATTTATTGTACTTAGGGGTAGTGAGTAAATGCTAGTATTTCAAGTTGCTTTGATTTTATGAATTTTTCACATGTATACTTATAATATTTCAAAAATTTCACCATCTTTATCCAAGTAAAGTTCTTGCTTGCTAATATTTTTTAAAATTCGATGACCTACAGTGTTCTGTCAGACTTCCTAACCCACTGTTTCCCAAACAGTGTCCCCAGGCAGAATAAGCTGGGAACTGCATTTTCTCCCGCACCTTCCTTGGGCTTCAGTGTGCGTGAAGGGGTCCAAGGAACCCTGCAGGAAGAGCGGTGTGTTCCTGTTTGATCTAGTGATTCCCAAAACTATGAGCACAGGAAGCTTTTCTCAAGGAACACTGTCATCTGCCATCTGTGATCCAGTAGCTCTGAGAAAAACTATCCTTGTTGTTTTAGGTATAATTTTTAAAAAATGTTAGTTCTGATGGAGAATTCTACTTTAGCTAGTTTCACCACACTCAGCAGGTCCCTCTCTGAGTAGAGCGGAGCGAGCGGTCGAGTGGGTGGCCTCAGTAGCTGTGCAGCCTTACCTCCGTCTCCTAATCCATGAAGTGGGAAGATAATCGTATTCACCCCCTGGGTTTGCAGGGATGGGGGTCTGTGTAAAGCATTCGGCACAGCCTGCCACATCACACACACGGGCCTCCGTGCCCTCCTGCTCCTAGGAGTGATAGCCTGTCCTTCCAGAAGAGATGTGTGATCCTGAGGGTCTTCCCCACACGTGAATGAGCACAGCGGCTTGCACAGCAATTGAAGACTAACCCCTCAGCTCTCATGTGCCCGAGCCACATGAATGACGGAGTCCCACTTTTGAAATCATTTTAACTGTGGCTGTTGCTCTCAGTAACATTATTCTGGGCTTGCCTGATTTATAAAACCAAGTAGATTAACTAGTTGGTATTAGAGACAAAAACTTCAGTTTGCAGGTCAAGAGTAGGACCCCTTTCTCTGAAGGAGGGAATAGCTTTCTTGCTGCTGTTAACTGGTGCCCGTGCCACACACTCAGACTCTGTTTTGCCTACTAAAGAGTCCAGGTTTCCACAGGAAAGCGTGACTTCTTAGAGAAAGGTGAAGGCTGAGGGAAGGTGCTGAGTGTGGGCGACACTTGGAGCACAGGAACACCCCTGAGCTGCCCAGTCTTCCCGGCCTGTCCAAGGAAGGAAGTTTTAGGCCCAGGGATGCCTGCTGTTCTGGGTAATGGCCTGTAAACCCAGAACTTTAAAATTATGGTGTAGTTGCACAGATAAAAATGACAATGCTTCCTTCTAGGTGTTTAATTTTCTTTTTAATTTCCTCTGATGTCCTCCTCTTTTCTGAATCATATACTCTGCTTGCTGGTTTTCATGAAAACAAAACTGAGGAGAAAAACAGAAAGATTTATTTAAATCAAGAATTTGTATACATTCAAATTTCGGGTAAATTGTGTTTCACAGTATAATTAATGGATTTGCCCTACCACTGAAAGAAGAGCACAAGATTTTCTTGCTGAAGGTGTTACTGCCTTTGCACAAAGTGAAGTCTCTGAGCGTCTACCATCCACAGGTAAGTGGAGGGCCCCCGTCAGCACAGTGGTCTCCACTTGAACGTTGTTGAAGTCGAGATACTGAATCCCAGCCTTAGAAGGGAGTGTTTTCGTCCCTTTATCACATTATTGATTTAGATTCTATTGACCACTGAAACGTCAAGGGGGTAAAAGGGATTGTTTTTTAAGGAAGTCAAAAAAGTTGCAGGAATGGAGAATTCAAAATCCATTCTAAACATAAAAAAGGGAGCAACCAACCTGAGGAACAGTCAAGGAGGCCTTCTCCAAGGGAGTTTTTCTACAGCACAGTTTGAATCTCTCATACTTTAAAGAAAAAGCCTAATCTGTGGCCAGTGAAATGACCTATGAGAAAGTTGTTTTTTAAAAAAAGCTATGGGTTATGAAAACTAGAGGTTACTAACTCGTTAGTTGTCTCCATTTGCCAGGAGATTCAGTTTTTCCTTCACTCTTATTCTAAGTTCTGTGTAACCAGAACTTAAGCTGTGCTGATTATGACACCTGAAGGTTTTGGGGAGGTTTGGAGTCAGCTGCAGGCTCACGGGTGGAGCTGGTCACAGGGCCTGGCACCGCCAAGGCCTGTATGAATTAAAAGATGCAGCTACCCCCTTCCACACAGCCTCACTGTGCGAGTTTGCAGCGTGGTATAAATTACAGAAAATATGTCTCTAGATGAATGTAAGGACATTGACTTCCAGGGAAATAGTTTGCTTAGAGTTTTTTCTCTGTTTCTGTTAACTGGTGATTTCATTCCATCCATCCAGGTTGTTACCCTGTCAGTTGTTCTAGAGAAGCGATTAATAGTTCAGAGATTAAAGACAGAACCAGAATTTAATTTCGTTTTTCCCAGCTGTTAGATTACTTGTTCATTACACAAATCCAAAAAGATCATAAGAAAAATCACCATCAAAACTGAGCTGACTTGTTGATGTTGGTCGGAAAGACTGTTTCCCGATTTTTTTGAGCTTTCTGATGTGCCCTCCATAGTTGATCAGGGCGAATGACCTTTTGTGTATCAGTCCAGGTGTCCCTCCCTGCAGGTCCCACACAGAGCCTCCCGCAGGGCCTGTTGAGGGGAGTCCACACTCGCCCAGCTGGCGGGCACACCCAAGGGGCAGCACCTGATCATGTCAGGCCCTGCCAGAGGATGGTGCTTGACAGTGATACTAGAAGAAGCACAGAGCATTTCCATCGAAATGAGATGTTAATCCTTTTTCTCCTTTTACTTTTTAGCTGGCATACTGTGTCGTGCAGTTTTTAGAAAAGGACAGCACCCTCACTGAACCAGTAAGTGAGCTCTCTGCTCAGGCCTCGATCCTGTTGACTTCACACCTTATCATGGGATGCGTGTAGTCACAACGTGAATATCGCAAAACGTCGGCTTCGCCAGTAGCTGTGCAGACAGCTTTTCACCTCAAGTTACAATACTCATCAACCGACCATTTCATCCCTGTCTTAGGGTTTTCAGAGTGTAGCGCTTTTAATCACAAGTTGCGCACTGCAGTGTGTTCATGTGATGACACTGCCAACCTGCCCCTCACCCACGCGGCCCCTTTGAACACAGGGCATCGAGCACTCATGGCTGCTGGGTCGTGTGCAGTGTCACATGTTCCCTTCCTGGTTTGACAACATACGTTCCGTCATCCGAGGCGCTGCAGTGAAGACTGGGTGCTCGTCATGCTGACGAGGTTTGACGCCTGGGAAACTCTTTCCAGGTCAGGTTGTGACTATTTTATTACATCATGACTGAATGTTAAGTTGCTACCATTTGGCGTTCAGATTTCTAAATTTCCTGGTATTTTACCTTTATTAAAAAGAAAAGGCGCTATTGTAGCCCCTAGACTAACAAAGTTGGGTCTGTCGGGTGTTGGTCTAAGCATTTGAATGCATTTTTTTAACAGCTTTATTGAGCTATAATTCTCATACCACACAATTCACCCACTGAAATGTACAATTCAATGGTTTTTGGTATATTATGCTATTAATTTGTTAATTGTGGTAAAATGGAGATAACATGAAATTTGCCATTTTAAATGTACAGTACAGTGCAGCTGTCAATATCGTTTCTAAAACTTTGTTATCGTCCCAGAGACTGCATGCATCACGGTAATTCCCTCCCCCACCCACCATCCACTGCCTGTCTCCATTAATTGGACTCTTCTAGGACCCCACATAAGTGGAATCTTACAGTGTTTGTCCTTCTGTGTCTGGCCAGCTTCATGTGGAGTTATCTCCTCGGGGTTCACCCGTGGTAGCATGAGTCAGAACTTCATTCCTTACTGTGGCTGAATATAATCCATTGTATGAATATACCACCTTTTCTCTATCCTCCTGTTGGTGACACTTGACTTGTTCCCACCTTTTGGCTGTTGTGAATGGTGCAGCTGAGGACGTATGTGTGCAAAATACCTCTCTGCGACCCTGCTCTCAATTTATTTGGATATAGGCCTAGAAGTGAAATTATTGCTGGGTCATATAATGACTCTTATGTTTAGCTTTTTGAGGAACCTCCACAGTGTTTTCCACAGCAGCTGCACCTTTGTACATTTCCACCACCAAGGCACAAGGGATCCGGGTTTCCACATCCTCATCAACACTTGCCATCTTCCATTTTCCTGATTGTAGCTGACCTAGTAAGTGTGAACTGGGATCTAGTGCAGCTTTTTGACTTGCGTTTCCATAATGACTAAAGACGTTGAGCTTTTCACGTGCCTGCTGGCCGTTCGTGTATATTCTTTGGAGGAAGGTCCTTAAATCCATTGCCTAGTTTTTAATTGGGTTGTTTTTTACTATTGAGTGACAAAGTAAGAACTATTAGGTGCCAGTTTAAATGCTTGAATTTCCTGTTAAAGCTACTACTGGAGTAGGAAAGGTAAACATGGTACCTCCTGAGTCTTCTCCATGCCTTAGTCTACCACAGTTTTTTTGAGCAATGACAATTTCCACAGTGCAAATACATGAGAATTCTTCATACTGTGTTCCTGAGTTAACTGACTTCGGATCTCTGCTGTATTTTAAGATTCTAAATTCTGTGTGTGGTCTCCTTATCTAACCCACAAAATCGGAAAAGCCCTTGACCGCGTCGCTCAGCTGCCACTTCAGGTACTGGGGTGCCCCCTGCTTCAGGGTAGCCCATACCTGTGCCTGCCTCCCTGGGGTCCCCTCATGCCTCTGCCTCAGCTCTTCCTGAGGCTCTGGAAGCCCCCAAGAAAATGTGCCAAATCTTATCAGATACAAAGTATTGACTCCAATTGAGAGAGAGGACATGTTACTTTTATTCTTAACTAAATTGAAGGCAAGTTCAGGCAGGGAAAGAAAACTAAGGCAGCATTAAGAGTAAAAAAGCCTTCTTTGGTATAATTACTCCGATGACAGTGCGTCCTAAATTCCTCTGTCTGCATTTGGAAGTCTTGTAAATGTCTTTGATCCCCACTGATAAGGCTAACTCCACAGGGGTGAGGGCCCTCAGGGTCAGCGCTGTGAGGGAAGGCAGAAGATAGGCCGGCTCTCGTGGGCGCCGCAGGCAGAAAACCCCAACTCGCAGGGGCACAGAGAGGTTCACACACCCAGTCCTCAGTGTTTCCACCTAGAATCTCTTCATTTCTTAATTTCCTGCAGCCCAGATAATAGTATTCAACTATAGAAAGCAGATTTAATTTTCTGCACATCAAAAATCTTCAGATCCAGCAACGAAATAGAATCGGTAATCAAAAAACTACCCAAGATTGTAGATTAGTGATGCCAAAATAAATTAAAAAAAAAAAAAAAGACCAAAGAACAAAACCCCTGGGCCAGATGGATTCACCGCTGAATTTTATCAGACATATACAGAAGATGTAATACCCATTCTCCTTAAAGTTTTCCAAAAAATAGAAGAGGAGGGAATAATTCCAAACTCATTCTGTGAGGCCAGCATCACTCTGATACCAAAACCAGGCAAAGACACCACAAAAAAAGAAAACTACAGACCAATATCCCTGATGAACATAGATGCAAAAATACTCAACAAAATATTAGCAAACCGAATTCAAAATTACATCAAGAGGATCATACACCATGATCAAGTGGGATTCATCCCAGGGATGCAAGGATGTTACAACATTCGAAAATCCATCAACATCATCCACCACATCAACAAAAAGAAGAACGAAAGCCACATGATCATTTCCATAGATGCTGAAAAAGCATTTAACAAAATTCAACATCCATTCATGATAAAAACTCTCAGCAAAATGGGTACCTCAACATAATAAAGGCAATACATGACAAACCCACAGCCAACATCATACTTAACAGTGAGAAGCTGAAAGCTTTTCACCTAAGATTGGGAACAAAACGGGGATGCCCACTCTCCCCACTGTTATTCAACATAGTACTGGAGGTCCTAGCCATGGCAATCAGACAAAACAAAGAAATAGAAGGCATACAGATTGGTAAAGAAGTCAAACTGTCCCTATTTGCAGATGACATGATATTGTTCTTAAAAATCCCTAAAGACTCCACTCCAAAACTACTAGAACTAATATCTGAATTCAGCAAAGTTGCAGGATACAAAATTAATACACAGAAATCTGTTGTTTTCCTATACACTAACGATGAGCTAACAGAAAGAGAAATCAGGAAAACAATTCCATTCACAACTGCCTCAAAAAGAATAAAATACCTAGGAATAAACCTAACCAAGGAAGTGAAAGACTTATACTCTGAAAACTACAAGACACTCATGAGAGAAATTAAAGGAGATACCAATAAATGGAAACACATCCCATGTTCATGGATAGGAAGAATTAATATTGTCAAAATGGCTATACTACCTAAAGCAATCTACAGATTTCAATGCAATCTCTATCAAAATACCAACAGCATTCTTCAATGAACTGGAACAAGTTGTTCTAAAATTCATATGGAACCACAAAAGACTCCGAATAGCCAAAGCAATCCTGAGAAGGAAGAATAAAGCAGGGGGGATCTCGTTTCCCAACTTCAAGCGCTACTACAAAACCACAGTAATCAAGACAATTTGGTACTGGCACAGGAACAGACCCACAGACCAGTGGAGCAGAATAGAGAGTCCATATATTAACCCAAACATATACGGTCAATTAATATACAATAAAGGAGCCATGGATATACAATGGGGAAATGACAGCCTCTTCAACAGCTAGTGTTGGCAAAACTGGACAGCTACATGTAAGAGAATGAAACTGGATCATTGTCTAACCCCATACACAAAGGTAAACTCAAGGTGGATCAAAGACCTGAATGTAAGTCATGAAACCATAAAACTCTTAGAAAAAAACATAGGCAAAAATCTCTTGGACATAAACATGAGCAACTTCGTCATGAACATATCTCTCCAGGCAAGGGAAACAAAAGCAAAAATGAACAAGTGGGACTATATCAAGCTGAAAAGCTTCTGTACAGCAAAGGACACCATCAGTAGGACAAAAAGACATCCTACAGTATGGGAGAATATATTCATAAATCACATATCAGATAAAGGGTTGACGTCCAAAATATATAAAGAGCTCACACACCTCAACAAACAAAAAGCAAATAAGCCAATTAAAAAATGGGCAGAGGATCTGAACAGACACTTCTCCAAAGAAGAAATTCAGATGGCCAACAGGCACATGAAAAGATGTTCCACATCGCTAACCATCAGAGAAAGGAAAATTAAAACCACAATGAGATATCACCTCACACCAATAAGGATGGCCACCATCCAAAAGACAAACAACAAGAAATGTTGGCGAGGATGTGGAGAGAGGGGAACCCTCCTACACTCTGGTGGGAATGCAAATTAGTTCAACCATTGTGGAAAGCAGTATAGAGGTTCCACAAAAAACTCAAAATAGAAATACCATTTGACCCAGGAATCCCACTCCTAGGAATTTACCCTAAGAATGCAGCAATCCAGTTTGAAAAAGGCATATGCACCCCTATGTTTATTGCAGCACTATTTACAATAGCCCAGAAATGGAAGCAACCTAAGTGTCCATCAGTAGATAAATGGATAAAGAAGATGTGTACTTATACATAATGGAATATTATTCAGCCATAAGAAGAAGAAAAACCCTGCCATTTGCAATAACATGGATAGAGCTAGAGGGTATTATGCTCAGTGAAATAAGCCAGGCAGAAAAAGACAAATATCAAATGATCTCACTCATATGTGGAGTATAAGAAGAAAGAAAAAAACTGAAGGAACAAAACAGAAGCCGACTCACAGAACCCAAAAATGGACTAACAATTACCAAAGGGAAAGGGACTGGGGAGGATGGGTGGGAAGGGAGGGAAAAGGGGGACAAAGGGGCATTACGATTAGCAGATGTAATGTTGTGGGGGCACGGGGAGGGCTGTACAGCTCATTGAAGGCAAGTAGTAATTCTGTAGCATCTCACTATGCTGATGGACAGTGACTGTAATGGGGTATGTGGTGGGGACTTGATGAAGTGGGGAGTCTAGTAACCATAATGTTGCTCATGTAAATGTAGATTAATGAGACCAAAAAAAAAATGTTTAGACCCTCAGCTCAGTAATTCCTTTCTGTGAAATTCACATATTACAAGAATACAAAGACCATTTGTCTTCAGCGCCGAAAGCTTGTCGATACAGTGGGAGCATAGGCTCCAGTGAGGGTGCCCATGCCCTGGGCAGCACCCGGCCCGCACCCGAGGCGCCCTGAGGTCCGTGCATGGCCAAGGCCGGGATTTTAAAGCGTAATCTGTGAAAAGACAGCTGTTGCTCCCAGTTGTGATCTGTAATTAATACTTTTCCTTTGCAAACTCCATACAGTGCTCAGAAGCTGTGGGCACACGAGAGCGCACACAGTGTTGCTGTGAGGAGAACAGAAGCCCCCAGATTGCACACAGAAGAAAGATCACGTGCCGTCTGGCCTGCTGTCTTTAGGCTAATCAGGTGTTACCACAAGGCCTGGTGGGCCTGATGGGGACTCTCCTTCTCCCTCTTATGCCAGGACAGGCGAGGCGGCTCCCCAGGACACGGGGCTCGCCTGCCCTCCCCAGCCCTCTCCAGAGAGCGGGAAGCCCCCGGGCCTCCAGAGGAGAGCTCAGTCCTGCTGTGCACCCGGCAGCAGGCAGCCGGCAGCCACGGCTGCCCCGGATCAGCCTTCCCAGAACGGAAGCCCAGCTCTGCCGAGGTCCGGCCCACTCAGAAACAGCTGGCTATTGATCGCAGGTCATTCCAAATAGTGTGAAGAGTGAGTGCAGCGTGTGATCTGACTCCAAAAATATAACTTTTACATAGCTAAATGAGTTGTGTTTTATATTTCTCCTAATAAAATTCCATTTGACATAAAATTCCATTCCAAATGACAAGAAATAGTGGATTTGTGAAGTGATTGCATCTGCTGTCTTCTTAATAGTTGTTCTAATACAGAGTATAGCAGGTACTTGATAAATGTCTAAGTGATTTTGAGCAAAAAGTAGGAGGGAAGGTCATTAAATGATGCAATTTCTAAAATACTTCCTTTTAAAGACAGTTGTGTTGTAAATTTTTATGTTGGACTTCAAAGCTAGGAGTACTTTCTTTTTTGTATTTTTGGAGTTTTATGTAGATTATAACATCATAAAAGATTATCTGGGAACCTGAATGCCAGAAGCATCAAAACAGATCATTCTAAATAGATGCCGTCAAGGCCCACCTTGTTTTTAGCCACAGTAACAAATAGGCCAGCCTGCTAAGCGCTGAGCGGGTGTGGCCTGCAGAGAGGGAGACGACAGAGCAGAAGGCACCCGTCAGCCCCGGGAATCCACACCAGCAGCGGTAACAGAAACGGCCGTGATGGTGCTAAGCAGCTGCTTTAATGTAGTAGGCTCGGGTGTACAGCCACATGTGTGTATGTCTTCACCTGGACTCACATGTGCGTATTTGGACCACTGTACTATTTTAGACTCCAGATAGCTAGACTCTAGAAATACTATTAATCTGCACTGAGTCAAACCTGGTATTCTGGGTGGATAACCTTTATGTTATTAATAAATCCAAAAACTACAGGAATATGATAAAAGTTACCCACAGAAACTCTTTCTAGTTGACTTGGATAAGAGATGTAACATCCAACACCCAAAAACCAGAAAGCTGCTGCCATCCGACTGGACGGGCCTTGCGGGGAGTGGGCTGGGGCAGTCACAAAGATGCTCTCAGGAGGGTCCTGGCTAAGGCCACACGGCCGAGCTTCCTGCATGCATGCAGGCAATTCGTGTAGTTAGTAAAGTTCTCACGGCAGCCCCAGAAGTGGGGACTGTTCTGCCCCTGGTCTCTAGTGAGAGGTCGAGGCACAAAGGGGTAGTAACCGACCCAAGGTTACACACCCAGAGTGGCAGAACGGGCCGAGCCCAAGTGCCAGCACGGCCCCTTGTGGCATGAGCCGATAACATCTGCTTATTTCATGTCTCCCTTTGTGATATGTTTTAGCACAACTGAAAGCACTGTATATGCACACATAACGTGTGTATGTTTGTGTATAAATATATAGGAATGGTCAATTTATTTGAGAAAGAAACAATTGTCCATATGTGTATATGTTGCCACCAGCACCAGGACTGACCACTTCTGCACTAAAACGTGTATTGATTGATTCGCTCTGTTTCTCCATTGGTCTTTTTCTCTCCAAACTTTCCTAACTGCCTATTTTTTCTTTTTTTTTTTTAAAGGAACCAACTTCTACTGAAATGGTTAATCAGAGAGTGGGTCCCATAAATAAAATTGTGATTCTTAAGTATATAAATTTATTTTCTATTTCTTTAATCATAAAAAATTCATATACTAATTTACTGACTCACTGTTCCTTCTGCAAGGAAAAAAGCACCTTAGTTTGTGGCTTTATGACAGGAACACCTTGATGCAGAAACCTCTTCATTCACACATGTCGGGGCCTGTGGGCTTCACACTGCATGTCTTCTTCTTGTAGGTGGTGATGGCACTTCTCAAATACTGGCCAAAGACTCACAGTCCAAAAGAAGTAATGTTCTTAAATGAATTAGAAGAAATTTTAGATGTAATTGAACCATCAGAATTCGTGAAGATCATGGAGCCTCTCTTCCGGCAGCTGGCCAAATGTGTCTCCAGCCCCCACTTCCAGGTACGAGGGCTGGGTGGGGAGGGCCTCCCCTGCGCTCCCGGTGAGCACCAGGATCCAGCAGGATCCAGGAGCTGGTCAGCGTTAGCTTGTCACATGACTTGAAGGTGACCTTCAAGGTTTTAGTTTACATGTACTTCAAATAAGATGCTGAGACTTTAATTCTACAAAATATGCTACAGCATCTTGTCCCCATCACTGAAAACGTTTCTCAGTAAGAATAAACCTTTTGGCTCTGAAATTCTCCTTCCATCACTCTTGTTTCTGACACACAAATTTGTCTCCCATTGCCTTTAAAAAAACACTAATCATCCTGATTTTGTCACCACCATGTTCCTGTTTGAAAGGGTGCCTCAGTCAGGCTGCTTCCTGCCTACTCTTCCTAATTTCCTCCTTAAGCCCTCTAAGCCTCTCTCTGGAGTGTCCCAGAGGCTCTATCCAGCCTCCATTTCACTCCTTGGGGACTCCATCCTTCTGTGTCATGAGGGGGTATTTATTGTGAACTCACAAGCAAGGCAAAAATCTAGGCACAATATGAGCAAAACCTCTGTCTTCAGGGAGTTGGTGACCCAGCAAAGGGGGATGATGTGTGGGCACAGCCCCCATGACACATGTACATGTTGCCAATGACTTCAGACCTAGCCCACTGGGCCCGCGTGGCTGCTGGGCCCTGTTCCATGCCAGGGCCTCAGTCCCCCTTCCCAGCCCAGCTGCTCTCCCTGCTCCCTCGCTGTCAGTCCTCAGCCAGCCACCTGCTGTCCTCGCACGCCCTCCTTGGGAGGTGCACGACCACCCAGTTTAAAACTGAAGCCACGTGTCCCCCCACACACACGGCAGCACCCCCCCGTTCCTGCTGCTGCTCATCACGTGACTCACCGCCTGTAATGAACGTATCTCCCTCCCCACTGTTAGGGAAGCTCCAGGAATGCAAGGGTTTCTGCTCACCTTCTCCACTGCTGGCTTCTCAGTGCCACACGGCACTGCCCAGGTGCTGAGGCCAACTGGCCACGTGGGTGGCCGGTGGTGGGTGGGCTCCTGTGGCTTGTGTGTCCTCAGCATTTGGCTCAGAGACTGGTGTAAATGTTCACTGAGTAAATGGAGAAACGAGGGGCAGTGTTCTTGATGGACCAGAAGTCATTGGCCTCTTCTGCTGAAGGCTGTTCAGGGTTACAGTCTGATGTGTTTTAAGTCTGTGAGATGCTTTTCTAATCCAGTGTAATTCATTATCCTTTTCGCGGCCTAGAAGGTGGGATACTTGCTGAGTATTTGTGGTGGTGGTCAGACAGCGCTGTGCACCCCCGTCTTGCAGGTGGCCGAGCGGGCCCTGTATTACTGGAATAACGAGTACATCATGAGCCTGATCAGTGACAATGCGGCGAGGATTCTGCCCATCATGTTTCCGTCCTTGTACCGCAACTCGAAGACCCACTGGAACAAGTAAGAGGGCTTCAACCAGCCCTGAGCCCAGGCGTTTCTAAATTTTGCATTTTTTGGTGATACTTCAAATGAAATAGGATTGAAATCCAAGTCTGAAATATCGGTTAAAAAATGAAATGTTTTATACTTACCTGGCAGGGGAGATACCGGATCATGAAGGTGGTTTTCCCAGAGCGAGGCTTATCCATTGCACTCCGGATGTGCCGACCCCTACGATTTCCCCAAATGTGGGAAACTTGACTGCATAATTTGTGGTAGTGGGGGACTGCGTTCGCGCTTTCCCCTTTTAAAAAAAAAATGTTTTCTTTGTGGACTTAAGCAGCAGTGTGGGTGTGTCTGGGCCCCCTATTTGCCGTCTCACCTTCCAGACGAGGTTGGGGCCTGTGGGCCCACACCGCCACCCTCACCTCAGCAGCAGCCTCCAGGCCTCCCGCTGGGCTCCCCGCAGAGGAGCCCAAGGTGGCCGCTGGGCTGGGGGCTCGAGTCCCACTCCCTGGTGAGACCCTTTGCGACCACAGGCTGTACTGCCGAGCTCCCTGGAGCCCGGGGCCGAGAGGCGGTGCTCCACCCGGCTCCACTCCCCGCGCAAGGGCGCGGGGCTCCAGGTACTCCAGGCCAGAGGGCAGTAGAACGCGTGCTGTTCACAGGGTGTGGGGGTCAGAGGCCCGTGCGCCCCACCCTCATCCACTTCTTCCCATCGTAAGGCCCTCAAGCGGGAGAAGCGGCCCTTGGACGCGTGGCGCTGCCCCAGGTTTGCAGGCGGGAGCCGCCCTGGCTCAGGCCACCTGCACACCCAGCTGTTCCAGCTCCACAATCTTGCTCCACGGCCAGCCCTTGCTCTCAGCCACGGTTTTCTCATCTGATAGAGAAAATGTCAGCACCCACCTTAGTGTTTGGTGATGACCCATCAAGGAAAGTAATGTTGATGTACACAAAGCACTTTGCTGTGCCGTGGCCTTCACTGTGCTGTGAAGGTTAACATGGAGGTAACACAAGGTCTGGCACCCAACAGGCCTCAGAAAGCTTTGGGGCCAGCGTGGCCACAGCAGGACGCACAGTGGAGCTGACAAGAGGAGCAGCAGCCGTGGCTGTTACACAGGCTCTGGCCTGCCTTCCATTTGTAGAAAATTCTTTTACTGAGCTTGGCAGGTGCAGGGAAGGCCCCAGAGCTTAGCCTTGGTTCTGCATGTAGTACAGTACGACACGGACGTCAGCAGTGATGACTGACTGAGAACTCCTGCCCATCACAGAAAAGAAATGTTTCTTTAAGTGAACATATTAAATGTGATTGGGGTTTTATTACAGAGTGACTTAAAAAGTAGCTATGACAACAGGCACATGAAAAGATACTCCACATCCCTAATCATCAGAGAAATGCAGATTAAAACCACAATGAGATATCACCTCACACCAGTGAGGATGGCCAACATCCAAAACACAAACAACAAGTGTTGGCGAGGATGTGGAGAAAGGGGAACCCTCCTACACTGCTGGTGGGAATGTAAAATAGTTCAACCATTGTGGAAAGCAGTATGGAGGTTCCTCAAAAAACTGAAAATAGCATTTGACCCAGGAATACCACTCCTAGGAATTTACCCTAAGAACGCAGCAGCCCAGTTTGAAAAAGACATATGCACCTCTATGTTTATTGCAGCACTATTTACAATAGCCAAGAAATGGAAGCTACCTAAGTGTCCATCAGTAGATGAATGGATAAAGAAGATGTGGTACATACACACAATGGAATATTATTCAGCCATAAGAAGAAAACAAATCCTACCATTTGCAACAACATGGATGGAGTTAGAGGGTATTGTGCTCAGTGAAATAAGCCAGGCAGGGAAAGACAAGTATCAAATGATTTCCCTCATCTGTGGAATATAAGAACAAAGAAAACACTGAAGGAACAAAACAGCAGCAGACTCACAGAACCCAAGAATGGACTAACAGTTACCAAAGGGAAAGGGACTGGGGAGGATGGGTGGGAAGGGAGGGACAAGGGGGAAAAAGGGGCACTATGATTAGCACATATAATGTAGGGGTGGGGGACACGGGGAAGGCAGTATAACACAGAGAAGACAAGTAGTGACTCTACAGCATCTCACTACGCTGATGGACAGTGACTGCAATGGGGTGTGGGGGGGGGACTTGATAATAGGGGGAGTCTAGTAACCACAATGTTGTTCATGTAATTGTACATTAATGATAGCAATATATATATATATTAATTAATTAAATTTTTTTAAAGTGGCTATGATTTAGGAGCCAACTTTTCTGTTGTTCACAGTTCTGTGGGGTGACCAGGCTCTCCAGGCTCTGCTAGGCAGCTTTTCTGCCCGTCTCCCTGGGGGCCCTGTCATGGCTGCAGCCAGGGAGCAGGCAGGAGCTGCTGGGCCTCCCTCCCTCCCACATATGTCAGAGCCTAGGAACCAAGTTGGTTTGAGCTGTTCTATGGTAGTTTTATTTTCTACCTTCCAAAGCTCTACTTTGGCATTGTTAAAATTAATTTTTCTGTCCTCAGTAAGGTTGGAAGGAAACTGATACAGGAAATAAAATGTTTGTTACTGTCTTCCATATAATGAAGTTTGTCTTAATTTGTTCAAGTTTCAACATTTTCCATTCAGTTGTGTAAGGTGGCTTTGAGCTGCTGCTGTCCATTACTATAAACTGCAAGGCCTAAAGTGCTAAGTGAAACTCTGCAGTTTGTGTCTGACTCCAAGGAAACAAACAAATGAATCAAAAATACAGGCTTTTAAGTCTAAAGCTTAGACTTGTGAGATAAGGGACTGTTGAAACAGCCTAAGTTTGGAGAGGAAACAGAGTGGTTGAGGAGGGGAGGGAGACGGATAAAAAACTAAGCATTCTGGGTCTGATCATGAAGTTTTATTTACAGGACAATACATGGCTTGATCTACAATGCGCTGAAACTCTTCATGGAGATGAACCAGAAGCTGTTTGATGATTGCACCCAACAGTTCAAAGCAGAGAAGCTGAAGTAAGTGCTTCTTCCAGAAGTTACTTTGTCAGGGTTTTCTTCTTACTCCTGAATAAACCGCTCCCATTGGTTTGTCCTAAAACACTCCTCTTCACTTTCATGCTTGAAAACAAATTAAAACTTTGTTGTGACAACTTATGTTCAAAGAACATGTGTTTGAAGTTAGCTGTTCTGTGTTGCTACTAATTTAATCATCTCTGCAAAAAGTGTGTATAGTCAGGAATTTAATTCTCAGAATTTTTGCTTTTCTCAGGAGACAGAGGCTATGAAGTGTCATGATTTTTCATGTTTATAAGCAGGAATTTGAATTGTGTCCTGTAAGGTGTAGATGAGAGAGCAGGAATCTTCATCTCAATGTAGCCTCATTGTTCTAATTGAACGCGGGCACTCTCTGGAGACCAGCCTGTGTGCTTCACAAAACAGGACCCCACTGTCATGCTTGGAGGACTTCAGAGCCCACGTCTGTCCAGGGACAGTCTAGGTGACAAGGCGCTCTGTCCCTAGGCAGTGCTAGTAATGTGATTTGTTAGGAAAAGAAAATCTATTTTCAGAGTCAAACTTGGGCAGATTCTATTCTTTGCTTCTGTCTTAAAGCTGGCTGAGGTGGATAAACTTTGAATTAATGTAATTGAAATTAGAGGATATATGTAACCTGCTGTCACGCCCATTCTTCAGACAATGTGTAAGTGTTTACCTGGGTGCCAGGCCAGTTCCAAGTTCTGGCAACAAGGCAGTGAATAAAACAGACAAAAGCCCTCGTCCTCATGGCATTTACAGCCTGGGTGGTGTGGAAAGAGGAAGAAGTGAAGTGCAGACCAGTAAGCTGTAGTGTATATGAGGCAGTGGTAAATAGCAGGATGGGGCAGGAGGACAGGCAGATGGTTTCTTGAAACCAGATCTGCAAGCTGCGCAGCCATCTAACCTCAGAGCTAAACATGGTGTCCAATGTGAGGTGCGTGACCACCGGGCTTCTGATGCAAGCCCTCCACTCATAGCATACCTCAGTTTTCTGACAGGACCTCGAGGGAGATGTGGCACGTTTTCTGGGTTTTTTTTAAAAAGCGCAGTCCAGATGAGGTGACCTGCTGAAGGTCATGTGACTCCGCAGTGGCGTCAACAGGGACCCGGTCTCCTGGCTTGAAGACTGTTCTTTCCAGTGTCGCCAGTGTAGGCATTCCCTGCCCTGACTCCTTTACACCATGTGTAATCTCACTTTTCATGGGTACGTAAGCTTCTCATCAAAATTGTGTAGGTCCTGTGAATAAGCCGCTAAACAGGGAAGGACGGAGACATAAGATGCACTTCTTGAAGTGTCTTTACGAACATAAATTCTTAGACATGTTAAATTTTTAGCTTTTTATAATCTTTTCCTCTAAGTCTTGGTTGTTTTTTCCATTTTGTTTTTCATGTTGTGCACATTGTCATCACCACTGTGAAGCATGTGGAATTAGACCAGAAAGTAACAAGAATGGGTGGCCATGTTGCAGGCCATGTTAGGGTTCTCCCGTTTATCTTTTTCTTAGGAAAACTTTTTCTTTTTCTTAGGCCTAGAAAATTGATTTGTCCTGCTTATACCAATGACATTTTACTGTTTTTCAGAGAGAAGCTAAAAATGAAAGAACGAGAAGAAGCATGGGTTAAAATAGAAAATCTAGCCAAAGCAAACCCCCAGGTACTAAAAAGGAGAGTCGTGTGAGAATGTCGAGGGTGTTACTTGAATGTTTTTATAAGACAGGAGTGTGGGAGGGGGAACCCGAACCCACTGACGTGGCATATGAAATATTGGCGATACAACTACTTTTCAGCTTTTGTACAAGTACTTATTTTGCCCCACAAAGTTTTTACCACAGAATTGACCTTTCTTTCCTCTGCTTTTTAACTAAGACATGAACTTTACAAACACACTGTAGTAAAAAGAAAACAAGGTACCGTCTCTTGTTTTGGGCCAACATGGTAGATGCTGTAACTCAAAGGATATTTCCCTTCCTTTCAATATCAAGTAATTCTAAAAGAAAAGAAATTAGAATTGAAATCTATTATGTGTGAAGTCGATGTCCTCATCCTGAATTAGGTTTCTGTAAGCTGAGCCTTTTATCATGAAAAGGTGACTGAAAAAAATCCCGCCATGTTAGCAGCTCATCCCCCCTCCTGTCCTAACGAGGCGGCCCCAGCGCCCTGGCCGGCGGCACGAACACCGCCTCACCCTCTGGAGCTGCCGTGTCCCACGAAGCGTTAACCGGCTGATTCCCAGGCTGCAGGGGCAGTTTTGAGCTGAGGCCTTTGTTGCTGTAGAGGATCCGTGCGCCGTCTTGTGGGCCTTCCCTCTGGTCTGTGTGCCCGTCTGACTGCTACTCACCAAGAGGCGCCTGTGTGGATCTTTGCCATGCTAACAACCTGCAGGCTGCCCTCAACTCCACAGAAAAGAAAAGATTTTACTTTATGATAACTACTCAGCTACCCCTAAAATCCTAGAAGGTTCAATAAAGAAGACTAGATTATAAGCATCTATTTCCTTTTGTGAGAGGTATAGATAAATAATTATTACCTAAGTTTATATGTAGGTTTTCACATCTCTGGCATTTAATAAAAAAGACACATGAATATGAAGTTAAAAGTATATATTTTACCTGTATAATGACATAATTATTTGTATTCCCTTTGATAAAATCAGTCAGAAACATAAACCATAGAAAAACTCATGTTCTTAAGTGACTGTCCTTGACTCCACCTAAAATAAGTAACCAGCATTTTTCTGACATTTATTCCATGTTTGTACATAGAAATGCTTTTTTAAGATTACTGTGAAACTGTGCAGCCCTTAATTTAGGTGGACAACCATGGGTCTCTACTCTAAAGAATAGAATTTGTGTTGAAAGTGAGGTTAAAATACTAACATTTGTTTTAAAACACTGTAAAACCGTAAATCTGGGGATGTTTTGGTGCAAAGGGCAGGCAGGTCCCCCATTAGGATGGCCAAGGACCCTGTCCCACATGCCCCCAAAATCACCACCTGTGAAAAATACAGAAAATACATCCAAATCAGAGGGTCTGGTTTTATGTTACCTGGAATATAGAAATAACTTCATGAAAAGGTGCCTAAAGCTTTACTTAAAAATGCAGAAGAGCTGTTGACAGAACACACGTGACCTGGTCACCATGGTGCAGTGACAGCTGTTCCTGCCGAGCTGTTTCCTGCTCTCATTTCTCTTTTTCTGTACTTTCCCTGAGTTTTCTTGTTATGTCCTTATTCCTTTGGCTGCTCTTTCCTACTGCCTCAGGTAAGAGCGTAAAGGTTGTGGGGTGAGCTGTGGTGATGCTATGGTCCGAGTGCCCCCACCCGGCGAGCCCTGTCCGTGTGCTGCAGCCCTGGGTGCAGCATCTCTGAAGCGGAGGACGCGCCACAGCCAGGGTCCCGGGGCTGGAAACGGGCCTCAGCGCCCGCTTTTCATTCTCTCGAGAGCTGCTCTGAGTTCTAATCACTGCTTGCCATACGACAACAAAAAGTAATTAATTCTGTGTATCACTATGATTTGTTTCTTCTGTAACAAAAATAGATGGGTTTTGGAGGCTTGGTTTTCTATCTCAATCTGCCTTTGTGAGAATTAATAGCTCCCTTTTCTACGGCTGATTCCCAGTGATTCGCTATCTGTTCACCCACGTGTGTCTAGACGGCTTCCTGACGCCACCCATGCTTTTTTACAAACCAAATGTTTCTTCTCCTGAAAGACATGAAAGCACGTCCCCAGGAAGCCCACTGGGATTTGGGAAAAGCAATTTTCAGGTGTGTTTGCTTTAGAGCAGTGGCAGCTTCATTGGGGTTTATTAATGTCATACATGGTATAATTTTTTAGAATCATGAAATATTGAAGATTCCTAACATAAATGTGCTTTTCCTAATCCACCAAAAGAGGCCACATAACATTTCGTGACTTACTTCCTCCTGACGTTCGTGGGAATCGTGTGAGATGAAGTCAGGCAGTTGAGAGTTTCCAGCGTGGCTCTGCCCCTGCAGCAACCAAGGCGATGCCTGCGAGGCCGGGGCCCTGCCCTGCCAGGCACCCTTGTTTTGAGAGATGAACTTCGGGAGGGAAGTGTGCACGCCTTTGCCCCACTTGAGACCCCAACCTCTGCAGAGGGTTTTATTGCTGGTAAGAGTCCTCTCTTGCCAGGGTCTGCCACGTGACACTTATTTTTCTGTGAACATTTCGTAGCACCCCAGTTTGCTTTGATCCCCGAGGCTAAGAGGCCCACACTGCGTTTTTCTCTTGGAGTAGCCAAAGGCCAAAATGATGGTTAAAACAGTGCCTGCACCATTGCTGTTACTTCTGCCCTGTGTGTCCCACATGGCTGTGAGCCCCACGAGGATAAAGCCCTGAGCCGTGCCCCTTCTCCCCACCTGCCTGCATCGAGCAGGCAGCTACCTCACCCGGCAGATGGGCACCAGCTGTCTGTCCTGAATCCTGGAACTTTCCTGGGATACAGAGATGAGAACAGGCAGCAGCCCTGGCTTCAAGGAGCTTACGATCCTTGAGGGGAGCCAGACTGAAGCAAAGAGAATGCAGCTCAGGTGGTCAGATCATAACAGACATTGGAACGGTATGCTGGAGATGACAGAGGACTGACGGGCCCATGCCTCTAAAGAGAAATACACAAAGAAACACCGCAGTTACGGGAAGACCACAGTCGAGGTGTCCTCGGTACCAGGGATCTCAGCCCAGCAAAGGGCTTCACCCTTTAAGGTGAAGTCTCAGCTGAGGGGAAGTTAACCAGTCTGAATTCAGGGCAAGGGGCTCAAGGCAGAGAGAGGGGACAGTAGGACACAGGTAAGCTAGCAGGTACAGAGGAGGGCTGTGATCTGTTTGGGGCCAAAGCTGGGGAGGGAGCAGAAGGGTGGGCTTTATCCTCCAAAATGTCTAGGTGTTAAAAGTGTCACAAAGAGCAACTAGCCTTGTCAGACTTGCATTCCAAAAACTCTTCCAGGCAACGTCAGGGAAGGCGGACCAGAAGGGGCTGGGCACTGGGGGCACGTGTGGGAGCAGCGGTGCAGCGCACAGAACGGCGGGCAGAAGGCGTGGAGGGGAATGGGTGCCTGCTGAAGCGGAGGATGTCGCTCCTGCAGCCTGTTTGCAGGGACCATATCTGGGGCGCCTGCTGGGCCCAGAGCTGAGGCGTGGGAGCCATGGGTGAGCAGAAGTGGCTGTGGGCATTGGTCAGTGAGATCCCATGGGGCGTGTGCGCAAGGGCAGATTGTCCTCTGAGGGATGGGCAGGGGACAGGAACCTGAGGAGGGCCAGGGGGAGAGAGGAACCAGGAGAGGCCAAGGCGGGTAACACGGCACGGGTGGTCGTGTTCGATCATCATGTATGGGAAGATCTGGGAGGATAAAAACCAAAAACCAGATTAGCAGCTGAGAAGTCCCTGACACTCTGGTACCTGTGGTCCCTTCAGAGTGAAGCGAGCTTGAAGCCCCTGGGGGGTTGGGAGGAGAAGGCACTACAGCTGCCTGGGCTGGAGGGAGGTAGCGATTGAGGCGGGCAGAGGGCAGTGTGGGTGGGGGCAGGAGGGGGCCCATGCAGGGTGGGGTGCAGGCGGGCAGAGTGGAGAGCGCGCTGGAAGACAGGGCGTGTGTCCCAACCTCCCCCTTACAGTCCCTGGGGCATCGGGCAAGTCACCCCCACCCTTGCGTTTGTGCCCCCAACAGCCTGATGAGGTCATAGCACCACCATCGGTTTGTTGCAAGACATGAATACTTGGCCTAGCACCCAGCCCGCAGCAGACACACAGAGGCATCTGCCTTCCCCTTGTCCTCAGCCTGGCAGAGGAGGTAGACACTAAGCGCTAATACTAATCAGACCCTTGCACATATCTCAGCTCAGTGTAGCCATCAGAGCAAACCCCTGAAGTGAGCCGATGCCCATGTCATGCTCACAGAAACGGCCAGGCTAGTAATGAGGCCCGGATGCAGCTCCTCCAGCTCCTGACTCACCCCGGAGCCTGAGGAGTGGGGAAGCTCAGGGCCACCTCTTAGGGAAGGCGGGGGCACCCAGGGGCCCTGGCTGACACAGGAGACCCGGACCCACAGGCCGCGGTGCCCAGCCCAAGAGGGGCAAGAGCCGTGGCCTAAGCTGGTGGCCTAGTTTGTGGAGAGACCAGAGGCACCGAGGGGTGGCTCCAAGGGCGGGATCAGCAGTGGGGCTTGAGCAAGTTAGGAAAGTGCTGAGAAAATGGGCCAAAGGAGCCATCCCACAATCAAGGTGTGGGGAGGGGCGCCACAAGGCTGGGAGGAAAGAGGGAGCTTTCAGCTCAGACTGTCCCTGGTGGCCAGATCAGGGTGCACCCACCGTGTTGCTCTTGTGGAGTCCACACCAAAGGCCGTGAAGCACCGAGGGGTCAGGAGGCTCTGGAAGGGATTGGTGGGGCCTGCCTCCCTGTCCCTGCCAGGCTCCACCTGACCGTGGGAGAAGGGCCAGCCCCTCGCATTGGGACATGGCAAGCGAGGGCCTGTGTGCCCTCTGATGGGCTCCGGCCATGGTGAGGGCATCCGTGGAAGTTGTGGCCCTGGCCAGGATGAGACCCCAGAGCTAGGACCACACTAACACAGAGTGGTTCTGCGCTTTGCATTGCAGTACACGGTGTGTAGTCCAGCGAGCGCCGTGAGCGTTCCGCTTGCAATGGAGACAGAGGGGTCTTTGTTTGAAGATGTGCAGATGCTGAGAAAGGGAGTGAACAAAGAGGCCCACCAGGTAAACGTGCACAGAGCTAAGCTGGACTCTCGTAGTAGATTTGCTTAAGAGATGTGCAGCTAGTAGGTGATTGGGTACACCAGTCCTGTGTGCGCTGGAGTTAAAAATGAGGTGCAGGGAATAAACATTTTACAGTATCTTAGTGATCAGGTTACTAGAACCGTTCTCTAATATTTAACCACAGGCCTGAGATTTGTTTCTTCACTTAGCAGTAATAATCTCAAAGCTTAACTAATCTTTATATGTCCACTTAAGTGAAAAATCAGAAGCTTCACAGTAATGTCTTAGCACACTTCCCCCTGTATCCCTCCAACTCGCGCCTTGGCCCCCTCGGTTCTGCGAAACGGCTGCTGTCAACCCCCTCAGCTCTGGACACCAGGTGGAGCCCTGCTTCCCGTCCAGCCACGGAACTCACCTCCTCCAGGCCCAGGGCTCTGTCAGGACCGCTTCATGTCATGCTCACGCTCAAGGGGCTTTGCTTCCGTGGTGGCGGAAGTGGATGAGCTAGATCACCATGGATCCAAAGACAACATACTACGAAATTGGGAATTTAGGCTTTAAAGAGGATGGTGTGTTAAGTTACTGCCTGGGTGTGAGTGCCTTTCATTGCTGTGTGTCTCCAAACATGCCTCCGTTTTCAGTCCATGTAAGTGAACATGATCCTAACTGGATCTGGGGATAGGGGCTTTTCTGACTTCAGAACTTTAATTTCCTTCAGCCAGTTTAAGAATTCCTAAAGACATCTAGCGCTAAAATTCTGAAATGTAAAAAGAGTGGCTAAAATTATTCTGTATTCTGTGTACAGATACTAGTGTAATTCAGAGCTCAATTAAAAGAGTTTGGGGTTTTTTTAATCTAATTGTTTTTAATTCAAGTAAATTGTATCCCCCAGCTGATCAGACAGGATCAGATGTTCCCGGGAGCCCACGCACGGCAGCCGTAAGCCTCACATGGCCGCTGAGCACGGGCAATGTGGCCACCTGCACAGAGCCTTGGTCTGCCTAAGACACAGGGATACCCAGGCTTAGTCTAGAGAAAAGACTGTAAAAACAACTCCCTCGTGATTTTTTGTTATTAACTATACATTGAAATGATAATGTTTTGGATAACTGGGTTAAATTTAAAACACTAAAATTAATTTCACCTGTTGCTTTTCACTTTTTTAATGTGGCAACTAGAAAATCTGGAATCATGTAGCACAGCTGGTGTCATTTCTCAGCTGGACAGCACTGGTGCGGGCTTGTTCTTCAAAGCCCCGCAGAAGGAAGGCACCAGGGCTGTCCACATGCTTGCCTGGCCAGCTCCTAGCCTTGGGTTACAATAAGCAGGTGAAGGCATGCGTTTTTCAGCCCATCAAAACTTGAAAATACTAAACAGTGGAAAATTTCGGTATATACCTAGTGAACAGCAGTAACTCATTTTTTACTTCATCCAGTTGGATTCCATAATTTCCTCTCCGTCAATATTCTCAGCAATCCTGATTTAATAAAAAAACAGGACATTATATTTTTCTCTGTGAGAATATTAATTTTCCTACTTCTTGATGTTTTTTAACTTGGAAAGAAATTTGAGGTCACCTCTTTGATTCCCATGTTGATATTACAGCTTACAGTGTGCAAAAGACACAGGAGTGTCCTTGTTAAGTACACACAGGAAATCAAGACGAGTGTTCCTCCCACCAGGAGACCGGCCTGTGAATTGGTGACCACACGTTAGTTTTTAGGTCACTTGGGCCATGCAAAGTTGAAAAGAAATTGATGATTTACAAGCCATTTCTTATGCATTAAATATTTTAGGGTAGGAAATTTTTTTTCTTTTTGGTACATCCTTTGACTTACGTCATCGTGAAAGCTCGGAAAAGAGTAAACTATGCCCAAAATGTAAGGAACATGTAAATTATGGTCATATTTGGTATTTAGGGCCTTCCAACTGGTTGCCTTCCCACTGCCTTAGAAAAGGCCGACCTCCATCCCGGGAGGAGTGCCCGTACAGGGGACATGTAGCCGTCTACTCATTTGGTTCTAAATAATAGGTAAGATTGTTCTTGGCAAACTCACAGCATGTGTTCATGACTCTTGAAATCAGGTCGTGTAACTGAGCTTTCTGTGTAATTGATACTCTTACAAAAATTCTTTCCCTGCCCTTCCCATAAGTTTCCATAGCTCCCATTCCTGGGTTGGAAGAATCAGTGCCGCTATATGAGTTCTCCCCAAATTAACATAATTGCGAAATCCCGGCAGGCTATTTTTTGTTAATAAGGAGCTAATTCTAAAACTCATATGGAAAGCAAAGGACCTAGAATGGGTCCAAAACAACTCTGAAGAAGAATAAAATTGGAAGGCTAACACTACCCAATTTAGAGACTTAGAGGTTTCTGTGGGTCAGTTGGAGTTCCCCCTAAATCTCAACCTGTCTAGGTGGAGATAGAGTGTAATCTCTTAGCTATAATATTTGGGATGATAGATTTCTTAATTTGAAAATGTTTGGGGTTTTATTCCTGGAATTCTCAAAAACAGTTTTGTTAAAGCAAAGAGAATATACCAGCCGAGATGCAGGAACATTTATGTGCGTGATGTAGAGACCACGTTGACATAAGTTAGAGCTAGAAACTAAACATTTGACTATTTCCAGTGCCCTTTCTATTTTCAGCTCATTTTACTTTTCCAAAATAATTCCACATTTCTTTAAAATGATTGGGATGTTGGCTCAGGCCAGTAGGCATGTGGGAAGTAAATAATAACATGGCAGGAGAAGAGGGGAAAGGAAACCCTAATGGTGGTGGATGTAGGTGGTGGGAATTGTGTGCAGAAATTCAACTGTACTGACTGGTCAGAACCATAATTTGCATTTCTGTTGAGAAACACCCATAGCCCTATGTAGAACACCCAAACAAAACTAGTATATTTCATGTGAATGATGTTTATATCAGAGACATTTAAAATGTTTACAATTCTCATTTTTAAGGGTCGGGAGAAAAGCGGTGTCAACCATGCAGATAAGGAAGGTGTAGAAAGACAAAAGGTGGGAAGTGAAGGTATTCATTACTCAATATGTAGAGCGTACTTAACGGCTTTTATATTTAGGAAAAGACTTGACATTAATGTTGTGTTCATGAAGTATTTGCCTTTTCTCCCGGTCTTCCCAGCATGTGGTAGTGGAAACTGATCTGGTCCCTAAAGAAACTCTAATTAGCCATGTACTAAATTAAGTAGTAAACACACCCAGTTACGCATGTCCAACCCATGATGTTCTTTGACTCTTTACTGTACAAATTTAAAATTTAGCCTTTTAGGTCTGTCATTCTGCTGCCAGTAGAGGCCATTTCTTTCCAGCTTATACCTCCTCAGCAGGGATGTCTCAGGTCCTTGCTTTCTGTCAGTCCCTTCGGCCCCGCATTGCCAGCATGTTTGCCAACACATCCCTCCAGGTGCTGTCCATTCAGGGTGACCGTGTGCATGATTTTCTCATCCTTTCCTGCCTCCTGTTTTTCTGATTTTTTTTCCCCTCATGGTTTGTGAAATTATTCTCTGCTTTACACACCAAGTGCCAAGGCCCGCGCTGAAAGGCTTGGGTGTGTCCTCCAGCTTTCCGCCCTCCAGAAGCTTGGGGGTCATGTTTGTTTTCTCAGTTTGCAGTCATTGGGTCTAGCTCCAGGGTGTCCAGTCATTTAGGTGCCTTGCCTGTGGCCGTCCCTCTCTGCGGAATGCCTTTGTCAGCAGTGATTAAATATATCAAGAATGTGAAAGACTTGCCTGTGCTTTGCTTTGCTTTATAGCTCAACATGGAAGGGACATACAATCCAGGGTCGAATTTCCCCGAGTTTCTCACGGCTCTCAAGCAAACACGCCACCCGCATGAAAGCACTCTTCTGTGTGGTGACTATGACAGCACGTCCCCCGGGCTGCGCCCTTCTGTCTCCCGAGGCATCTTACACTAAAACAGTTCCTACTTTTGCCATGGATGAATATAACATCTCAACATTTCTAGAAGTAATCTTAAAATGATGTCATACAAAATTCCTTCTAAACCCTGCCCTTACTGCTGTTTCCAAAGATAAATTTGCAAAGAACCCTAAGAAATATTAGCTAGGCAAAAAATGAGAACTTTTCATGTATGACTTCTGCGGGTCCTTGACTTTTTCATTTTAAAGCAAAGCAGCATGAGCTTTATCCTACCCAAGTCAGACAACTGGAAACCATGAGAAGTTGTTACAGTTTTTTTCTTTTTGCTGTCAAGTGTTTGACTTAAACATATTTTCTCCGCTGGACACTAGTTCGCCACCATAAAAGTAACCTTACTCTGTAAATAAGGTCTCTTTTTTGCTGGAGACCCTGAACAGAAAGGAAGCCTTGGTTCTGGTTAACATTTCCAATGACAGTATTTCGATGATTGAGAAGGCTTGTTGTTTTGTCTCAAAAATACTGGTATTAACACAATGGCCCTACTTCAAAACTGAATGGAAATGAGTGCTTTTGGTGCATGAACTCCCCATATCAAGGCCCCCTTTCTTTGCAGACACAGTTCTCCAAATCTTCATACAAAAGTGGGATTCATTTAATTTTTTTTTTAAGTAAAATTCAAATGTCCTGAACTTCAGGAAGAGGGTGGGGTGGAGAAGGGGGTATTTTATTTCTTAATATTAAGAAATATTATGTAAATAATTAGTTTTTCTAAGTTCTAGGGAACTTTTCCCCACAAATGACCCATCTAATACTTCTTATTTTAAGTGTCTTTTTTCAAATTCGATAGAAGTTTTAGACTTAGTGTTGGTCTCAATGTTATTCATGCATCCTCCAAAGAAAATTTCAACTTCTGATATGGGCATAAAATGGCTTTGATAACATTTTATGAAATTGGAGGGGGGAGCAGTTGCTATTTAAATTTACTGAAACTGGTGGATTTGCAAAACAGAGGGGCTGGGGCTGAGTACTCTGTACAAAGTTGTACATTTTGGAGGCCCAACGTGTCAATGCCATACACAGCGCTTCACACTGGCCGCTAGGCGGTTTCTAGCAGAGGTGACATTCCCGGCCAATGACGGCGGCAGGAAAGGCCAGGCCCCGCGGCGGCAGGGTTCTCGGGGCGGCCCTGGGCGTGCGCGCTGCGCGTCCGACTCGCGATGCCCCGTGGCCTTGTGCAGAGGTGCGCGCCTGCAGCCAACGCCCGGCCTCTCTAATTCCAGGCACAGAAGGACGTGAAGAAGGACCGGCCCCTCGCGCGCCGCAGGGCGGAGCCGCCGCAGGACCTGCACACCAAGGGCGCCCCGGAGGCTCCGTGCCGAGCCGACGAGCTGGTCCCCCAGGACGGGCGCTAGCCCCCCGCGCGGGCCGGCCACCCGGCCCCTTGCTGGATTCTGTAGGAAGTACATACTTTCGTGCCATGCCAATCAGTTACACTCAAAGTCAAAGCTTTCTCTACCCCGTTTGTAGGCAATAACGCCCTTCGGCCTCAGCTCGAGAGCAGTTCAAGCAATGGAGACCTGTCACCCGCCCGCAGGCCGCGGCCCACGCTGTCCTGGGCGCCCCGGGCGCCGTCAGGCTCTCCCCAAAAGGAATTCACGCTCATTTAAATGTAAAATAGGTGGTTCTCTGATAATATCAATGTTTTTCAAATCAAAGGAACACTTTAACGAAGTATTTACCTATTTTTTAAGACTTTACAACCTTTGGAATTGTTTCCATGTGATTGTTATGCCAGCAGTTTCTGGATTTTTGGTTTTTGTTTTTTCGTTTGTTTTATCTCATTGAAATGGTTCTTGGCCGCCATGAAAAGTGATATGACAATCCTCAGCCACTGTTTCTTCCCTAAGGTGTCTCTTTACTTTGACTAACGACATGGGCCCCAGGTCGCTTCTTTCGTGTGTAGCTAAAGCCATATTTGCTAGTCTGTGGTCCTGCCCCAGGATTCCAGGAGAAAGCTCAAAGGAGAAATTTATTTTGAAAAGAGCGTCCTCTGTCTGCCTTGACTGGAATTGGAATTTTAAAGTGACGTACACGTTTTTTTGTTTGCTGATTTTTTTCCTCTACTTTCACATTGTTGCCCTTTAACAAGGCTCTTGAGTTAATAAAATCATAGTCTCCAAGAATTCCACATTTTGTAGAAAGTTAGAACGAGATCATTTTGAGATAGGCCAGTTCGTGGCCCAGTGCGAGGCCTTTAGGCATCGGTGACAAAACAGCCCTGTCTGCGCTCTGGCGGGGCCCCTGGCTCAGCGCTGTGACGTGGTTCTGAGAGCCTAGAGGAGGCAGCAGTGAGGGTGACCTCGAATGAATCCGTTTCTGCTGAAAAGAGTACACGTTACAAACACCTCTTCAGGAAAGTACAGTGTCTGGGTTTTCACCGGCCTTCAAATGCTGCTATGTGTTTCGGACTTCTTGCATGTACTGAGCTCTTTGTTTTCAGTGGAACAGCTCAAGGAGGGAAATCCTTAAACTTAGTGCTTTGTCTGGTCTTCGTTTCTCTCAGGGTGGCCAGTATTTCGACTGATATGTCCTGCTTGAGAGCTATCTGAGATGTGTACAGCTATTCTAGACAAGCACTTCTAGTTTCTGTTGTCTCGGGCATAAGATTAGATAACTTGATGTTAAATGTCTTGATGCATAAAAGTTATGACTTGGCTTCTTTTAGGATCTGATTTTCAGTCAAGGTCTTGGGCATCCATCCATCAGAAGGTTGTGAAAAGCAGATGTCACTCTGATGGGGCTGGGCACCTGCTGCCCACGGGCTTCACGGAGACCCACTGACAGTGTTTGCTTCCTGTGTCCTGGCGGGAATCATTGGGTGGAGGGGGTTTCTTGGGTTAAGAGCAAGTTCTAAATTAAAAGGCTGCCCCCACGGAAGGTGGAAAAGCCCACTTTGCGAGAAGAAACACTTCCTGAGAAACTTGACAAGTATCTACCCATTTTACCATTATGGAATTTCTAATTTAAACAAGTTTAGATGCCTTCTCCTTCTGAGGGAAAAAGGGTGCTTTTTATTGTATAAAGCAGCATCTTACGTATTTTGATATACCATTGTTTGAACTTCCATCTTTAGCTGATAGAGTCTCAAATATCCTTGATTTTTTGGATGTTCAGTATGTTTGTGAGAGGTTTCTGGGAAGGCTCTCTTCTGCCCTAGGGAAAAAGCAAAATACCAGTGTTCGGGTGATTGTGTAAAGCTCAACGTATAGGAACATCTCTTTTGTCTAAGTTTTATTTATGTTCTTTATTGAAGACAAACATTCACCAAAAAGGGGGAAAAAAACTTTTGAGAGAAACTAATTTTCTTGGACAAGAGTATTATTTAATATTTTGGCCTATTAAAGTTTTCCTAGTTAGTACTTAGATTCCCTGTGCTAATTGTTCACTTATATATTATTATATAGATACACTGCTTATTCTGTACCAAACCGATTTCCAAAGTACTACATTGAAAATAAACTGGTGACTGTTTTTCTTCATAAAGTTCTGAGTTTGGCATCTTCACTCTTTCCAAAACGTATCTGTACTTCAGAAATGTCACTATTCTGAGTGTCTTTTTAGTGTGGCTTTAGTCTGGCTTCCTTTTAATATTGTACATACATTGTATCTTTGTTTTATGGTAATAAGTAATAAAAATGTAGACTTCATATTTTGTACAAAATGTCCTATGTACAGAATAAAAAAAGTTCATAGAAACATCAAAAATAGGTAAGTGGCACAATTATTTTTCTTTAGAAAATATCTGTAACTTTATGCTTTAGTGAAATGTTAAGTACCTACATATTTTTTAACATTTTGTAATTCAAAACTTTTTGTTTTGACATTGTTTATGAAGAGAAACTTCATACACTTGCCATTTAATATGCTCTTTTATCTAATTTTAAAAAATCTAAAAATGGTGTATTATATGGACTAAATAAAGAACATGTGAATTTTATTGCTCATCATGAAAGTAAATTTAGCCACGTTGTTGGGCAAGCTGGGTCTGATCATTGTCATCAAGTTACCATTAGGTGGCGCACAGCCACGCCAGGGACGCGGCACAAGGCGGGGAGCAGGAGTCTGTGGGCGCCCCCGCTACTCGCTCCAGCCCAGGCTTTTCCAAGCATTTTGTAAACTCCATGTTTGCTGCCCTAGTGGAGGCGACTTTATTGACACCGCTCGTTTTTGGAGTAGGCAAATGTGAATCAGAATACAGTTTACAGAAAGGTAGCTAGTGGAGCCCTAAGCAGGATGTTTACAGTGATGCTTGAGAGGAAATGAATACCTTGAGAACAGAGTAGAATCAATGAGCGTACATGAACTGGGCATCTTACCGACTGGGGAGCTCATGACCCTCACTGATGCTGTTCTGAAAAGTCCACGAGAGTAGGCCTAGGATAAACCTACTCCCCTGAGGCATTGCGACAGGCCTTGCCTCTCCTTGGGGGGCTGGGCTGGTTGTGACCAGGCCACTTCACTTCCTTATCCATCCAGCGTTCTCAGCGCCCTGCCAGTGGACGGGGGTGAAGACGTCACTCTTGAAGCAGCAGTGTCCTGGAGAGGCCGAGCCCCCACAACGTGTAGCCTTGTGGCCTCCAGTGTCTGTGACCTGAGCATCGGGTAACTCTGTGGAGTGTTAGGAGAACCATACTGTGGATAAAATGAGAGTTCCTGTGGCCAGGATTCTCACCTGGCCCTGTTTGACTAGCTCACTGCACACCTGTGGGCAATACATGGCTGTTGACTCTATATAAAGAGCTCCGCCCAGTGCTCTGGGCGCAATACGGTGGCACGGCTGCAAGGCTGCAGGAGAGCAGAGCAATGGACAGAGGCTCAGAGGAAGGCTGTGCGGACAGAGGGGCCCAGAGGCAGAGACCGCCTTGCTGCATGCAGACCCACTCTGTGTGAACAGGATCTTAGTGACTGACCTGCCACCGTGGAAATAAAGTTGGGTATAACCCTTTCACCCCAAGAACGTTTTACTGTCAATTTCTTTGGTCACATTGAATCCATAGCGAACTTGCCCAGGGCTGAAACCCATTGGCAAGACAGCAAGACACATACACATACCCCACTTCCACCCAGGAGCAGACATGCTGGTCAGAAGACACTGAATCTGGCGCAGCTACTAAAACTGCTGACTCCTCAAACTAGCTGCTGCTTGTCTCCCAGCTGGGAGCTGGGGAAGCCCTGGAGCTAGGGAACGTCCCCCGGGCCAGAACGCTTGAGAGAACTTCCTGGACAAAGGCCGAGACTCGAGTCCATTCATTCTGCTCTTGTTTCAGGGTAGCAAGAGGCCCAGAAGCAAGACCCAAGTGGCTCTGTCTGCCTGTGAGAAGTGGGCTGACGCTGCCAACAAGGGCGATGGAGGACCAGTCGCTGCTGCCTGCGGAGGCTATGGTGCGCCGCTCACCTGTGTTTATTTGGTTCTCAGCACCCACCGAAGTATCCGAGCCTGGCATCCTCTTTGACAGATGAGGAAAGTGAGGCACCCACGCGGTCACTTGCCCAAGGTCACCAGGACTGCGTGGAGCCAGGTTCCGACCCATGCCTCGCAGCCCGAGCCTGAGCCGACCGCTGCCTCACCCGTAAGATGCCCAGAGCACCTAGAGGAAGGCGGAAGCACCTGCTGGGGGCCCAGGAGCCCTGCAAGCCTCCCGGGACCCACAGGCTGAGGGTGGCCATGCGCGCAGGAGGGCCGGCCTGAGCGCTGCTTTCCAGAACTAGAACTACTTGAAAAAGACTCAACCAGAACATGCCAAATTTCAACACTTCTCTACTGCATGGACCACATGGTACTACATGGACCTATAAATTCATCAAAAATTCAGCTCTTTAATAAATGTGATTTTACATAAGGCTTCGTTTGAGGAAACAAAAATGATTCCACTATCAAACAGTTGGAAATCCACTAGGATTCACTCCTTTGTAGAGAAGGACCCGCTGGGATTTGCTCCCGTGCCTGGGGGTGAAGGGATGTGCCCTGCCTCTTTCATAGCTAAGCATCCCCCCACACCAGTCCTCTTACAGCTTTCTGCTGTTTACAAAACTGCCCTGTAGACGGCACAGAACTTGGCAGGAGGCGGGGAGAGAAACTAACTCCGCTCTCTCTCTCCCCAGGCCATGTGGATCACATCCAGCTCAGGTGACCCCTGTGAGGCTTTTAGATCCCTTCAGTTAAATAAGTATCAGCTGGAGCTGACCGAGGCCTTATGGTTTGTTTATCGGATGAGGTGTGACATGATGGGCCAGCGGCAGTTTTTTGACCCATCTTTTTTTCCCACTTTTATTGAGATATAATCAACATGACAGCCCTGCGTAAGCTTAGTGGCATACTGCATAACTGACGTGGCGTACATGAGCTGTGAAGGGGTTACCACAGTAAGTTTAGTTAACATCCATTTCCTTGGTTAGTCACCAAAAAAAAATGTCTTTAATACGTATAGTGAAAGCAGCCAGTGACAGACCTTTGGGTGGACACTCAGCACAACTGCGGTGGAGAGCGAGCAGCGGGCAAGGAGTGAGGCTGTCCCCTGGTCTCTCACACACACAGCGCACAGTCAGGGAATGGATGAGGGCTTTGGGGACTCTCTCTCAGGCGTGGTGACCTTCTTAGAATCCTCATTGCTGTGTCCAGACACGTCTTGTAGAAATTGGTCTCAAATTAATTGTAACCTGAAGGCATCTTCTGGCTGTCAGAGCACCAGGTAGGTCTTCGGATCCCTTCACCAGGTTTTCCTCCTGGAGCCACACGTTCCCAAGTGGCTTCTCGTGAGCTGAAGCCTCCACTGCGACCGCAAGGCAGAGAGGGACCTGTTCACACACACACACAGGGTGTGCACACCTTGCTGAAAGTGGGTTCCTCATCCAAGAGGTCACCCGGAGTGAGCGCTCTGCCTATGGCTGACACCAGAGCAGGGTCACCTGAACAGGAGCTGGTCCTGAGGCTGGAGCCTCTTGCAGACCCAACTGTTGGGCACCGTTGCAAGCTTTGCCAGGAGCCCACGAAATCTAGGCTGACCCCCAGGGCCACATGTCTGCTGCTCTGGAGCTGAACGCAAATGCATATAGCAAGTGCCCCTATTGAATGAATTGTTTTCTGTTTTTCAATGCTGTCATTGATTCTGCAGTGATGATTTTTGCTGGGAAACCTTGAGGTTGCTTCTTCCAGAATTATTTCTTCATGAGCTTCAACAAAACTGGGGGCAAGCCTGCTACTTAGAATGAAATTGGGAATGAAGGCCAAACACTAGAGCAGGTCGGTGTAAACCAGCAGGATGGGCAGAGAAGAGAAAGAGGGCTACCAGAGCCCACACTGGGCCTGATGGCTTCCTGACTTGACAGAAGGGCTGTTGCCAGGTTCCGGATGCCCCCGAGGCCACCTCGGGTCGGTAACTCCCAGGAAGGACTCTGAGACGTGGGCAAAGCTGCTGTACTCGTGGTCACAGTTAATGACAGGGAAGGGGTGCAGATGAAAATCAGTACAGGGGAAGACAGCACCAGGAGACCGGGTCAGTGTTTTATTAGGGGTTGGTCCCGCCCCTCCAAAGGTAGACCTAATACTGGGGGGAGGACCAAGACCCCCACCCACTATCGGACAGGCTCTTACCAGGCAGAACATTCCCAGGGCTTAGAGGTCACCGTCCAGAACCCTCTGTGGGCAGGGTGAAGCCACAGCACAGCCATTCTTGCAGAGAGGCCTGTCACCTGGCCAAGAGCCGGAGGCTGGTCGTTCACATGGGGCCTCTGACCTGGAGCTCTTCCCGCCGCATGGCCACGCGCACACAGTGGGAGGGCGGGACGTCCAGCTGAAGGTGAGGCCTGCTTCCCGATTCATCCCTCTGAGAAAGCAGCGGCTCCCAGAGACAAGCAACAACCAGCGTGTGAAAAACAACAGGACCTGAAGAACGTGGGCCATTCTTGGTGACAAAGGAAACAGTCCACCGCCTGGAAGTAGCCAAGAGGCGGCTGTATTTCACATCGGCAGTAAATAAGTGCAGGAAACATATGTTGCTGAACATTTTTCCCCTTCAACTCAGAGTCTGAATGTGGGGTGACTGTGCTCATTGCCCCACGGGTGCCCAGTGTGGTCCGGCTGGCAGAGGAGGTGTTGGCACTGAGTGGTGGAGTAGGAGGTTGAGGTAAGCAGAGTCTCCCTACATCATGCGGCAGCTGGAGAGGGCAGGCAAAGGGCCTAGAGGGCAGGGATCTCAGGCAAAAGAGACTCCGTGACTTCGTTCATTCATCCATCCACAACACCGTGGACGCACTGCCCGCACCAGAAGGAGGCGAGGAACCGTGACTTACAGCTTTCCCCTCTTGCATGTTTTATGCAGCCTGTAGATTGGCACAACTTCATCTCCTAGCAAGTTGCTTGGTTGGTGAGGGGCCTCAGCACACAGAGGCTCAGCACACAGCAGTGCCCAGATAGAACCCGCATCTCCCAAGCCGTGGCCCCATGCTTACATCCACGTGGTGCCATAGTGAGACCCTGAGTCTCCACCTGAGCAGACACTGGGGCCAGCAGTGGATCTCCAGTGACCGTGCACGCATCCCTACCGCCAGCCTGCGCACCAGTGCCGGGCGTGACAGTGCCTCCACATCTTCAAGCAACGAGAAAAGGGCAGTGGAGCTGGTCCCTCAGAAAACTGATGGAATTAAGGCACTGTCCTTTAACAGCCATGCTTTTCCTCCACTTTCATTACTGAACTATACCTTCATGAAATGAAGAACAAATAGTATTTTTTTACAATTCCCTACTTAGAAATAATAAAAAATAGTTGCCAATACTGTGCCCCACCTCCCAGAAATTTTAATAGTAAGACAATAAAATTGAACTGCCTCCTGACCTATGAGATCAGGAAATCTAGGAACCTGTGGTCTAGTTCAAAGCCCTTGATTTACAGAAAATCAGATAGGCTCAGAGAAAGGAAAGCCGGGGCTCGGGAATGCCGGGCCCCCGCAGGCTGAACGTGTCTAACGAGGACCGCAGAGTTGTATATTTGTGGGTAGGCCTTTATGTTGCCTGCCACTTGTATCCTTTCTAGGTTGTGAATTTTTTTTTAATGTCTCTAGGAAATGCAGGCTTGAAAGACTTATTTGAGATAGGTAACAAGCCTCATATGGAAATGTCTTTAGTTTACCAAAATGTAGGTATTTCCTGAATAGAAAAAATTTCTGTTCAGGAATTTTTAACATTTAGTTTAAAAGTAAAATTTTTAATTTTTAATATTAGTTATATTCATATTAAAATCTAAGCTCATAACATCTAGAAACATACTTTTAGAATCATCTTTGTGATGGACATTGTACAGAATGTACCAGAAATGCTGTCATTTATAGCTACACATTTTCCTTTTTTTTTTTAATGCCTGCATTTTTCATCAGTTGACCTTCCAAAACTTGAATATAAAAAATCAAAATCAAATCCAGCACCCTAGAGTGAAAAGAATTTCAACCAACAGACATCTGTGTGCGAGTGGGCATCCGGGACCTCAGGAGGCCTGGGACGGCTTTAAACCCAGTTCATGGAGGGCTCAGTGCTAGCAGGACGGCCACACCGCTTGCCACCTCCCAGTCCCATTAGAAACGAATCATTATCCAACAAATGAAAGCATATGGGTTTTTTTTAAGTTTTATCAGAATGTTTATAGCAGCTTTAATTGCCAAAAACTGAACCAAAATATCCATCAACTGTGAATGGATAAACTAATTGGTTAAATCCATACAATCCTCAGCAATTAGAAAAAAAAGAACTGATACATTCAATGTGCATGAATCTCAAAAACTTCATTCTAAGTGAAAAAAATCAGACATAAAGGCCACATGATGTCTGCTTTTAATGATATTTGGTGTGGGGGAAAGCTCTAGAAATCTAATCAGTGTTCACCAGGAGCTGGAGTGGAGACAGGAGTGGTCCCAGAAGACACAGGGAGCTTTTGGGGGTAACAGAGACCCAATGTCTTGAGTGTTGTGGTAACCATACAACTGTATATGTTTGTCAAAATTCATAGAATGGTATACTTTAAAAGTATGAGTTTGGCCATATATAAATTATACCTCAGTAAACCTGCCTTAAGTAAACAAGCAAACATATTTTTAAATAATAAAAAACTAGGTCCAATGCCCTGGTGGCATATTCCAAGGGTTAGTCTCAAAAGAAAGCAGAGCATGGTGCCTCCTCTCTGATGCTGCCCACACTCATCTCTTTAAGTGTGTATACTTTCAAATAAAGCTTTCTCACTGCTTAAAAAAAAAAGCGTATGACAACAATCAAAAAAAATTCTGATCATTCCAAAAGCAGTAATTCATTAAAAAGTAGAATAAATTTTGAATAGAAGTTTTAAAGAAGTATAAATTAGTGAATTAAGTTTAAAACCAGAAAAGTAAAATACACTGCTTTTTTTTTAATCAACAAGTAAATGAATCACAAATCAACCTACTTTTTAAATGGCAAGACCATTTAAAATATCCAGATCTTTAAATATCCAAAATAAACAATGACAAAATAACAATTACCATCAGAGGACATTTTTAAAAATCATGAGACTGCTTTGCACAACAATAGGAAAATAAACTTGAAACCCATTTGAAATGGATAATTTTCTAGGAAAATATGATCCACCTTGACCACAGACAAGATAGAAAGTCTAAAATTATTAGGAAAAAAACAGTTTGAAGAGCTTAATAAAAGACACTTGCTGTATTAATCAGGGTTGTCCAGATATATACTGAAGCAATGGGATATGTAGATAGATAGATGATTGACAGATGGGTAGGTGGCTAGGTAAGTAGGTGGATAACAGGTTTTAAGGAATTGGCTCATGTGATTATGGAGGCTGGGTGGGCTGGAAAGCTAGAGACCCAGGGAAAAGCCAGTGTTGTAGTTCAAGTCTGAGGCCATCTGCTGGCAGAATTATTCTTGCTTGGAGAGGTCATTCTGTTCAGGCCTTCAGCTGATTAGATGAGGCGCACCCACATTATGGAGAGCAATCTGCTTTACTCAAAGTCCACCCATTTAAATGTCAATCTCATCAAAAAATACCTCACAGAAGCACCCAGAATAAGTCCTGACTGTGTATCTGGGCATACGGGCCCAGCAAAGTTGACACATAAGATGAACCATCACTAGTCTACCTCTTGTCAGCCTGGCACCTGTGCACATTTTCTTAACTCATACTTAATCCACAAATAAGGACAATAACGGCTATAATTCCACCCAACACGATACAACTGTGCTGCATACAACCTACCAGAATGTAGGGAAGTGCTCAAAGAATGAGGGGACATGTCAAAAAGATGTAAAAGTCAACGTGAAGGGACTGTCACTGTTCACATCTAGGATAATCTCGGCATTGATACAAATAGTGAGACCAACAGTACAACCCACTGAATAAAATAGGATTCATGAGTCCATACTAATAAACAAATGAATTTAAAAAATATGCAAGAGAGAAGGGAATGTAGAATGCCAATAAATGAATGTAGAAGGGATGGTGGAAATGGACCATGATAAGGCAACCATTATGGATAAAGGTGGGGCACACAGTGGAGGTAAGGCTGGTGGTGGATGTGTGGCAAGGCCCAGGGTGTTGGTGCAAGAGTGGGGTGCCCACAAGACGCTAATCAAATACGAAGTGGAAAATGTTGACTTGGCAAACACCAGCTCGACCGGGTGACGGGTCACGTGAGCAGCGGTGGACCAGGAGGACGTCCTGCTCCCTGGTGTGACCCACGGGGAAGAGCCGCCCGGTTCCGAGGCCTTCCTGCCGAGAACTCGGGGCAGGGCTGGCCTAAGGAGCCGCGGGCTGGGCCCAGGCAGAGAGGTGTCCTGCAGAATGGCTCTGGTTCCGCAAGACTGGTGAGGACGCAGAGGCTGGGGGGTGCTGGGAGGCTGTCCCGGCCCGGAGGACACCGGGGCGCCATGGCACCCCACCCGCACCCCCGCCCCTGGGGCTCCTGGAGAGGGGCCCGGGCCGGGACGGAGGAGGCCGGAGCTCGCAGGGAACGCACCTCCGCCATCGGTTGGATTTCCTGGCTGGAGCCTCGCAGGCCGGGTGGTGGGAGAGGCGCCCTGCTTTGTGGGGCGCACTCGCGGGTTTAGGGGCCCCGCGGCCTCACGTCCGAGGAGGAGGCTATGCACCTACATGCGGAGAAGAGGATGGGGAGGCAGACGCGGCAGGTGAGGGTCGGCTCCTGCGGAATCTGGGGAGGCGTATGCGGCCCCTGAGGCGGCGGGAAGCCGGACGCGTCTCAGCTCCTAAAAGCAGCGGGGGCGCGGGTGAGCCGCCGGCGGACACCGCTGCGACGGGCAGCACCGCGGTCGCGGCTGGGCACACGCACCCCCGCGGCGCGGCGGCGAGCGGGGCGGGGCGTCTCCCTAGGGGCGCCGGTGTTCCGGGGCCCGGACGCGGGACCCGCCGCAGGGGCCCGGCCAGCCGAGCTCTGCAAGGGGAGATGCTCGAGCGCGCCTGGGCATCCCCGGGGGGGAGCCGTTCCGGGCCGCGCGGGGCTGCAGGCGGCCCCAGGGAGCGTGCGCTTCCGCCGAACAAGGCCGGGCGCCGCTTTAAAGTCGCCATCGTGTCCACAGGCAGGCGTGGGCGGGCGGCCTCCGTGTCCTCGGGAATTACGAGTGTCCGGTGGAGGCCGGGGTCGTGAACCTCAAGGGCGACCGCAGGCGTGACTCCCGGGCCACACCCGCCCCCCTTCCTCCAGGACGGAGGTGTTTCGTAAACCTCAGGGACTGACACCATTCTCCCCGCCTGCCCTTCGGAGCCGTGGGTGAGGAGCCAGAACCCGCGGGAGGTACTGGCCTCTCCTCTGGCCAAAGGAGGGGACAGGCCCTGTTTCTTCGGTCGGGTCTCCGGGGGACAGCGTCCCTCCGGCCCCGCAGGGCAGAACCAGACATTACCGTAATGCTCCTCAGAGCGGCGCCCGCATGCTCCCGGCGCGGAGGCCGCATCCCTGGCCGCCCGGTGGGCTCTAGGGAGGGAAGCTTCTGGGGGCCAGACAGACCGGGGAGCGTTCCAGCACCCGCCCGGGGCGGCGCGCCCCTCGGAAGTGGGGAGAGGGCTTCAGATCCTGTGGCGTTTGGAGCTTAAAGAAATGATCACTTAAATCAGGCCGAGGGCGCCCTGCAGATGGCGCCTACTAACTTCACACCCCCAGGGAGAGGCTCGCCCACTGCTCGTTAGCAGCCCTGCGGGATGAGTGGGTCATCTGTGGGTAAAATTGGAATATTTCAGAATACCTTGCCTGGCTTTAGTACATCTGCACATCAGTAGGCGGTCAGAGGTGGAAGGAAGTCTGACTTTAGTGCATTTGCCTCATTCCCCAGGGGTGGGGAGAAGTGCATCTCCATGTCAACGGGTAATTACCTGGGCAGGGAGGGCTTGTCTGTACCTGAGAGGTGAGGGGGGGGCCGGTTTTGCTGCTGCAGCTGGAGCAGGAGAGAAGGGCCTGGACTACAGTCTGTGAGCAATACACAGATTTTAAACTTTATTTCTCCCTTTGACTGATTTCGGCTTTAGAGGTATTTTGCCCCGGGATTTCCTCTCCCCGGAGTTACATCATCACCGACCTAAGAAAGAAATGCAAGTCACAGCGGGGAGGAGGAGGAAAGAGACTTTTTTTTTCTTTTCTTTTTTTTCTTTTTTGAGATCCAATTGGCTTTGGGAAGCAATTCATGAACCCTAACTAGCAGAGAGAGACATGCTGCCGACAGTATTTTAGTTCATTGTTGATGGATGTGCAAATTTGCACAACCGTGGGAAGCCAACTGGGTGATGTTTAAAATATTAAATACCAAAAATATTTTAAACATCATACCTTTGACACTGCAAATCTGCTTCCAGGAATTTAGCCACCAGTAACACTCGAACAACAGGAGCGTGGCTCTAAACCTGAGGCTGCTCGCTAGTCTCACTGTCCATATTGAAGAGAGAGAGAAACCACGGAGAATCATACAATACACACAGGTGCCTCCTGAGAACGGCAGCCCTCGTGGCGCACAGCTCCTTGCAAACCCCCACACTGGACAGTCAGACTCCAGCGCGGCTCCCAACGGCGTGATGCCCAGAGCCTAGGATGACCCCAGCCCCCACGAAAATGCCTGCCTGAGAGAAATGCAGATTAAAACCACAATGAGATCTCACATCCAAAACACAAACAACAACAAATGTTGGTGAGGATGTGGAGAAAAGGGAACCCTCCTACACTGCTGGTGGGAATGCAATTTAGTTCAATCATTGTGGAAAGCAGTATGGAGGTTCCTCAAAAAATTCAAAATAGAAATACCATTCGACCCAGAAATCCCACTCCTAGGAATTTACCCTAAGAATGCAGCAGCCCAGTTTCAAAAAGACAGATGCACCCCTATGTTTATTGCAGCACTATTTACAATAGCCCAGAAATGGAAGCAACCTAAGTGTCCATCAGTAAATGAATGGATTAAGAAGATGTGGTACATATACACAATGGAATATTATTCAGCCATAAGAAGAAAACAAATCCTACCATTTGCAACAACATGGATGGAGCTGGAGGGTATTATGCTCAGTGAAATAAGCCAGGCCGAAAAAGACAAGTATCAAATGATTTCACTCATATGTGGAGTATAAGAACAAAGAAAAAAACTAAAGGAACAAAACAGCAGCAGACTCACAGAACCCAAGAACGGACTAATAGTTACGAAAGGGAAAGGGACTGGGGAAGATGGGTGGGAAGGGAGGGATAAGAGGGTACAAGGGGTATTACAATTAGCAGACGTAAGGTAGCGGGGGCACGGGGAGGGCTGTACAACTCAGAGAAGACAAGTAGTGACTCTATAGCATCTCACTACGCTGATGGACAGTGACTGTAATGGGGTTGGTGGGGGGGACCTGATGAAGAGGGTAGTTTAATCACCATAATATTGCACATGTAACTGCAGGTTAATGATACCAAAATAAATTGTAAAAAAATAAAATAATAAAATAATAAAAATAATAAAAATATATAAATAAATAAAAAATAAAAAAAATAAAATGTTCATATAGAAAGAAAGTCACGGAAAGAATATAAGTGACCAATAAACATATGGAAAAATGTTTAACTTCAAAAAAAAAGAATAAATATTGTCAAAATGGCTATACTACCTAAAGCAATCTACAGATTCAACACAATCCCTATCGAAATACCAACAGCTTTCTTCAATGAACTGGAACAAATAGTTCTAAAATTCATATGGAACCACAAAAGACCCCGAATAGCCAAAGCAATCCTGAGAAGGAGGAATAAAACAGGGGGAATTACGCTCCCTGACTTCAAGCTCTACTACAAAGCCACAGTAATCAAGACAATTTGGTATTGGCACAAAAACAGACCCACAGACCAGTGTAACAGAATAGAAAATCCAAACATTAACCCAAACATATACAGTCAATTAATATTTGACAAAGGAGCCTTAGATATACGATGGGGACATGACAGCCTCTTCAGCAGCTGGTGTTGGAAAAACTAGACAGCTACATGTAAGAGAATGAAACTGAGCTACTGCCTAACCCCATACACAAAAGTAAACTCACAATGGATCAAAGACCTGAATATAAGTCATGAAACCATAAAACTCTTAGAAAAGAACAGACAAAAATCTCTTGGACATAAACATGAGCAACTTCTTCATGAACATATATCCCCGGGCAAGGGAAACAAAAGCAAAAATGAACAAGTGGGACCATATCAAGCTGAAAAGCTTCTGTACAGCAAAGGACACCATCAGTAGAACAAAAAGACATCCTACAGCATGGGAGAATATATTCATAAATGATGTATCCGATAAGGGGTTGACATCCAAAATATATAAAGAATTCATGCACCTCAACAAACAAAAAGCAAATAATCCAATTAAGAAACGGGCAGAGGACATGAATAGACCCTTCCCCAAAGAAGAAATTCAGATGGCCAACAGGCACATGAAAAGATGCTCCACATCGCTAATCATCAGAGAAATGCAAATTAAAACCACAATGAGATATCACCTCACACCAGTGAGGATGGCCAACATCCAAAACACA
>JAQQAC010026072.1:2651267-2662957 GCA_029783875.1 Phataginus tricuspis
AGCAGTATGGAGGTTCCTCAAAAAACTCAAAATAGAAATACCATTTGACCCAGGAATCCCACTCCTAGGAATTTACCCTAAGAATGCAGCAGCCCAATTTGAAAAAGACAGATGCACCCCTATGTTTATCACAGCACTATTTAAAATAGCCAAGAAATAGAAGCAACCTAAGTGTCTATCAGTAGATGAATGAATAAAGAAGACGTGGTACATATACACAATGGAATATTATTCAGCCATAAGAAGAAAACAAATCATAGCATTTGCAACAATATCGATGGAGCTAGAGTGTATTATGCTCAGTGAAACAAGCCAAGTGGAAAAAGACAAGTATCAAATGATCTCACTCATATGTGGAGTATAAGAACAAAGAAAAAAACTGAAGGAACAAAACAGCAGCACACTTACAGAACCGAAGACCGGACTAATAGTTACCAAAGGGAAAGGAACTGAGGAGGATGGGTGGGAAGGGAGGGACAAGGGGGAAAAAGGGGCAGTACGATTAGCAGGCGTAATGTTGGGGGAGCACGGGGAGGGCTGTACAACTCAGAGAAGACAAGAAGTGATTCTATAGCATCTCACTACGCTGATGGACAGTGACTGTAATGGGGTTGGTGGGGGGGACGTGATGAAGGGGGTAGTTTAATAATCATAATATTGCACATGTAATTGTAGATTAATGATACCAAAATAAATTATAAAAAAAAAAAAAGAAAATGCCTGCCTGAGAAATCTCAGTGCTGCCAGAATTTACTATAAGTTCTAGCCAACACCAGTGATGGGCCCCTGACCTCCCTTTCTAAAGAGTGTTTACTAGGAAAAGCTTATCATCATAAATCCTTCCCTGCTCCTTTCAGATGTGTGTGCATCTCCCACAACCCAGGAGTGCCTTTCTCAAGGATGAGAAAGTCGTTCCTTTGGAATGGAATCATCCAGGAGAGGGCCTCTGTCCCCCAGTCTCTGTGGTGAATAGGGATCCTGACACGGATCATTGCCAGACACAGCTGGCCTAAGGACATCTACACGGACCAGTCCTTTCAGATTTTTCACTTGCGCCCCCCGCAACCCTCTCCCTGCTCCCTCATTCTCCCTTTAAAATGCCCATCCCCTCTGCACAAATCAGAGTGGAACTCAGCATTTTCCCCTGCTGTCAGTAGTGACTGAATAAAACCTATTCTCACTGCCTTAACTAATGTCCAGTTGTGTTTATCTTTGACAGTCCATAGGATGGAATAGTATAGAAACTTTAAAGAAGAAGGTGCTATATGGAAAACACAGAGTAGTGCCTGGAACATACTAAGTGTATTAACTATTATTATTAACATTTTCATCTTCTGGGAAAAAGAATTCATTGTGAGTCTATACATTTTGCTGTAGACTTAATATTAATGTATCTTATGCTTTTAATTGCTTGATTAAAAAAAGTTTTAAAAATGGAGAATGGGTTAAAACTACCTTCACACATAAAACGTTATCCAAGATACATATTTAGATGAAACAAGTTATAAAACAGAATGCATAATGTAATCAATCATATGATTTGTGTACACATACACAGTATCCTAAAATTAATATCTATCATATACTATGTATCACTCTAGTATTGGAAAAAAGCTAAATGTTCCAAGGACTTCTATATTTCTGGAAGATCTTGGGATATTTTCACTAATTTTATAAGTGTGCATTACCTCTCTTAAGAATTGTATCTAACCTGTCCATGCAGCATTTGTAATCAGCCCCATCAGGCTTGCCTTTCAGTCCCCCTTCTCACCACCAGAGGGCAGGAGGCATGGCCCTGGACCCACCACCACTTCCCCAGTATTTGGGCCTCCTCACTCTCTACTACTTGTATATAATCCCCAGTCCTGGTCCCACTGTACTGTAAATTGAACACTATGTTTCTTGACATGCTCTCCCAGCATCGCCCAAATCTAACCTGTCCATGCAGCATTCGTAATCAGCCCCATTTGTAAAAGCCTGTAAAGGAAATTAAACTCTGCAGGATGAAAGAAACTAATTGATTACATTTCTCCAACTTAATAGTCATGGGCTCTTCAAAGCTGGAAGAGAAGAATGTAAGTAACACGTCCTCAGCACCAGTAACGTGCCTGACTGTCCCTTTGCACACAGCATCTTATCAAATTCTCACAAGTTGGTGGTGTTGATCTCCATTTTTCAGATGAGAACCCTGAGGTTCTGAGGAATTCAGCGATTTACCCAACCTCATTAGCTAGACAGTGGTAGAGTCAGAAGCCAAATGCAGGCCAGCAGCATCCTAAGATCTTGCTTTGCCCTCTATAAAGCCTTCACTTGTCCCCAAATTTATGGACAAAGAAAACTAAAACCCAGGGTATGTTGGTGGCAGACCCTCAGTCAGAACTCAGGTGTCCGGGGCCACAGAAGACGCCCTTGCGAATGCTCCCTCTGACTTCAAGTCTGTATGTGCCCAGCTGTGAGCAGTGCAGGACCACCAAGCCCTGACAGCACTCTCTGACTTGCCCTGTTCGAAGCCACAAAGAACAAATCAGTACAAGTTTCCTTCCAGTCTTTTGCACCCCCCGAACCTCACAGTATCACCCTCCCGCTGGTTCTACTCCCTGGAAGCAAGTTATGTTACCAGCCTGTGTATCTTTCCAGAAAGTATTTCACATGTATATCAGTCACTGTGTGTTTTCTTCATAGTTGCAGTTCCCTGTGATATCCCCTAAAGTCAAAGATGCTAACCTAGCATTATTATTCTGGCTATCCCTGTAGTACAGAGGCAGCACCAGAGACCTAGAGAGCTGCGGTGAACTGCCCAAAGTCACAGCAGGAGCAACTGAGGGTCTGAACCTGAGAATGGCTCAACCTGCACAGACTCTGGGTCCTTCCCCCCTCTTGAAACCCTGTTCTTCCCAGTGTCCCCTTTGTGTTCCTGTCACTTTCTCCCTCACCCTTCCAGCCTCTCCTCCTTTCTCTCCATTATATTTCTCTCTCTCTCTGCCCGCTGTGGTCACTTACAAATTCTCCCCTCCCTGGAGTGTTGCTGAACTGAATCAGAGGTGAGAGAATCTTTAAGATAGAGTCCAACTCTCACATTTTACAGATGGACAAACTGAAAGGCCCAGAAAGTTTCCTGCACATTCAGATTTCTACATCCAATTTTTGACCAGCTATACCCTTTCTCGCCTCTGCCTGCCCTACTCCCTCCCGCCCTTGCACCCCTCACATGAACAGGTGGACAGCTCTGGCTGTAGCCAGAGGGACCTTCCCAAAACACTCACCTGATCAGTCTGCACTCTGCCTAGCCAATCTCCAAAAGTCAAAATGCTGGCCCTGCTGTCTTCTCTACTTGCCCGTGACAGGCCAAATCTTAACCCATGAGCCTTTCAACCTGCTATTCCCGCTCTCACCCTGCCTTGGTCATAAGCTATTTATCCTTCAGTTTCAGATCTCCCTGGGGCACAGTCCAGAGGCGCTCCAGCTTCTTCCTCATATGTCTCCAGGAGACCATGACCTCCGCAGTGCCTGGGCCTGTCTTGTTCACCACTGTGTCTCCAGTGTCTGGCACTGTTCAACCCCTCCACCTGACGACTCATAGACAAGTCAATGATGAATGAATGAATGGCAGCTCTAGCAGATGAGTGAGGATGATCCCACTAGGCAGCCTGCCATCAAAAGTCGTGTGCAGGTAGATTGAGGTGTGTGCAGAGGGTTAACTGGGAGAAATGAAGTTAGAATACGCTCTTCCGTCTAACAAGCACTTTTGAACATCTGTGTCGGGCCCTGAGCTGAAGGAGCACCAGACGAAGTCGGCCCGGTGAGTCCTCTGAGGAGCCAGTGAAGGTTCTCAGCATTTGAGTCTGATGAACGCCACCCAACACCAATCCACAGAGGCACCTACACAACCTAATCCTCACGTACCTTGAAGGGGGTCAAGCCCCCAGAGGTCCAGTCAAGGACCACGGCTTAAGTATCCCCAGTCTAGCTGGACCGACAATAATCAAGAGTGCTTGGGGCACAAGCCACGCCAGGACGGAAGTGAGGAAGGAACCGATTGATTCAGAGGAAGAGCGGGGACACGGCCTCAGAGGCAGGAAAGGGACAACGATTGGGAGGCCCTCGCGTCCAAGCTAGAAAATGTGTGCCACTCTCCACAAACACGGAGGGGAGCAAAACTCCCAGCGCGAGAAGCGCCCCAAAGTTAGGGCCGGCTCGGAAAAATGACGTAAAGAACGCACGAGAATGAGCCAAGACGCTCCGCTCCGCTCCTGCCCGGTACATTGTGGGGCTCAGAGGCACCGCGGAAGCCTGAGTGTCATGAGATTCGCGCGGATAGCAGAGCTTGTGGGAGGGGCTAACAGTTCACCCGTAGGCGCAAAGTACCGCCCCCTGGCCAGCATGAGCCAATCATAAGGCCTCCCCGTCCTGGCCCCGGATTGGTCTCAGGGGTCGCATGACCCAGCCGGGCGGCACATGACAAGACAGCCACGTCCGCGAACCTGAGTTTACCTGCTGCGGCCAAAGAGTTCTAAACCTAAAACAGGGACGCAGGCTGGCAGAGGTAGCGGGCTACCGGCCAGTCTGGCACCCTTTCGCAGCCTTCGCAGGGTGAGTTAGATCACTTACTAATTAAAGAGCGCGCCTAATACGTCCGCGGTCTCACCGTCAGAGTGATCTGCCCTCACTCCCTCGCTTGTGAAATGGGCACGGGGATGCCCAAGGCCTGCATGGGGCAGGGTGTGTGGAAGTGCGCTGCTGCGTTTGAGCAGGGAATGGTCTGGCGGAGTGGAGCGGCTGGGGAAGCGGGCACCACGCCCTCTCTGCTCAGACAGCTGACCCCGGATCGGTGTGGGCAGATCCGAGCCCCTGTCCTTGGCTGAAGCAATCATGCATGGTGGGTATGTGGCCCACCTGCGCCCACTAGGTGCAGGTCGCTTGTTTTTTGTTATCTTACTGTTAAAAACAAAATGCAACTGAGTAAATTTGAAAATCTAATTAACTTTCTTTAGTAATTCCTGAATCCGTTAGCATCCCATCTAGCAAAAAGAAAGGATCTCTGAGGATCTGTGCAAATGGAAAACTTACAGGCAGAAGGGGACAGAAAAGAAATTTGTGGCAAAGAGTGGATTGTTTCAGGTAAGGTCACCTTCCTTTTGAGGAAGCGTTGTGGCGGGGGGGGGGGGGTCTGTCAGGCAGATTATCTGACTAGTGCAGACCGCGAAATTCCATATTGATTAAAAGTCACTCTGGAAGAGGCCGAAACAGCAATTAGGTCTTGGTTTGCTTCTGTGGGGTTTAGCACAAGTGACTCCATTTTGGGCCCATTGTTTCTTTTTTTAACATTACTAAATATGTGTAACAGCGGATGAAGTCAGCAGGGTCTTCAAGGCCTGTAGACGGGGAAGACTTGCTGAGGCTACACAGCTTGGAAGAGGAGCCAGGGTTGGACCCTGGTGTCAGCCTGCTAACCCCGATGGCTCTTGCATCCTGAGACATGGTGGGCGAGCCAACTGGAAGCGCCTCCTTCCATCCATTCTGAGTCACCCAAACCCCGAATACACCCTCCCCAGTGCTTCCTGCTCAGGAACCCTGGAGAATGGAGTCAGCAGCTTCCCAGTCTTCCTCCTGGCTGGGGCAGAACGTCTGGGGTCTTGATCTCATTACACCACAGCCAGGAGGGTTTCAGGCAGAGCAAGGAAAAGAGGAGAAGCAGAGTGAAGAGCCTAGAAACCAGGCCTGGAAGGAGAAGATTGAGAAGTGGGCTGAGGCCCAAAGGGAACCACCTGCAGAGTAGTTCATTCAATTCAGTGCTTATCTATTGAACACCTACTGGGTGCCAAACCTTCTAGGCACTGGGGATTTAGTTAAACAAAAGATGCAGAAATCCTTACCCTCATAGAACTTAAGCCTTCTAGTGCAGAGAAGGGACCAAAAAAAAAGGTAAATAACATTCATACCATGTTAGAAGTGATGGGTACTGCTGGGAAAAACTAAAATTGGGGAGACAGATAGGAAGGGGACAAATTTACATAAGGGGCAGGGAAGGCCTTACTGAGAAGATGACTGTGAAGGAAGTGAGGAATGAGCATCTAGGCAGTGGCCCTGCCTGTGCAAGGGCCCTGGGTGAGAGTGTGGGTTTGAATCGTCCGTGTTTGAATCGTCCGTGTTAATAAATCGCTGGCATGGCATTAGGAAGCCAGCAGGGGGAGCTCTCGCCCACCAATTCTCAATTGCAGACCCCCCTAAGAGAGGGACCTTGGAAGGGAACTCGGCCTTAGCTCCTTCTTTACTCCCCAGCAGGAGGGAGATTTCTGGACGCACACACACAGCCCCAGACAGTGACAGACTGTCACCAAGGTAAAGCCACAACACGGGACTCCCAGTTTCCTCAAAGGACTTTTTGTTAGAACATCCCTCCCAGCTCGGCCCTCTGCTCAAGAAGGATGGTCCTCTCCTTTGTACTCCCGGCTTACCTAGGCTTTGCCTGTTGGCCTGCTTGTCCCAAATTGCAATCTTCTGCTATCCGCCCCCCCCCAAACAAACATTTTTGCTGGTAAAATAACAGATCATTTATTTTCAAAGTTAATATAGGTGATGGTCAAAGAGATAACAGGTGGCCACAAAAAAGACTTGGAATTTAACTGTCAGCAAGATACAGCCATTGCCCCAACCCCAACCTTCTTGCTGTCCTTACCTAGCCAGACAACCCCCCCAGAGGCAGTATTTCCCTCTACTTCCAAAGCCCCAAACCACACTGGCAGCTCTGTCATCTTCCCAGGACAGGGCAGGGGCCCCTGCTTAGACCCCCAGCACCCAGCCCTCCTCCTCCCACTTGACACTCCCATCCCTGATCCCCACCCCAGGCTGTGGAGTCTGCATGGGGAAAACCTGGCCCTGATAGGTCCCGTCTTCCTCTGCATTGTTCACGGCCCAGGTCTCAGGCCCAAGGCTGCCGTGCAGGGTGTGCTCAGAGGCCAGTGGGAGCAAAGTTGCCACATGGCACGGTGTGTCCCAGCAGCACCCAGGATCTGAGCCCCCAGAGGCTCCCTGGTGACAGTTCAGGCTGGAGGTGCAGGGAGCCTATTCTCACCTCCAAGAGGGACTCAGCCCTTGCCCATGGGACCCTGCGTGTCACTCGTCCCCAGCCCTGAAGTGGGTCTGTGTCTCCATCAGTCCCAGTGTCTGCCAAACCGGATGCCCCAGGTGTCAGCAGGGCTGCAGTCTTCTGGGAGCATAATTAGGGTGCTGGAGCCATTCCCACGCTGCAGAGAGGGCCTGCAGCTGTGCCGATGGGCTGGGCCACTTCAGAACACCCCTTCCCGGAATCCCAAAGCCGCCTGCCCACGTCATCAGATGTCTGGTCCTTGAGAGGGGCTTGCTGACAGATGTGAGCATTAGGACATCCTCTGCCTCACTTTCTTTTTCAATAGATTTTTTTTTAATCAGTTTTAGATTTACAGAAAAATTGGGAGTACGGAGGGCCACTTACTCCACCCACACCATTGTCTATATTCACGTCCTGCAGTAGTGTGGTGTGTGAGCTACAGTTGACGAAACGGTATTTACTAGAGTCTGTGGTTTGTTCGAACTTTCTTGACTTTCCCCTAGTGTCCTTCCCCGTGTCGCCTCCCATCCAAGCCCACATCACACGCACTTACCCACCTCACTCCCTCCCTTCTCCAAGCACAGCAAGGAGAGCGGGTCAGAGCAGCACATCGCTGCCTTGCTTGCCTTGGTTTTAAGTCTGAGCAAACGCTGGGGAGGGGCTGCTGAGTTCTCCTGTCAGTGCTGACCAGTGGGGCAAAGGCAGGGCATGGGCGCTTCGCCCTCTGGAGTGTCCCTCCTCAGAACTGCTCCCCGGGTCGGGGTGATGGGAGTCACTGTTCTGTGGGTAGAGAATTGGGGGTGATGAAAATGCTCTGGACATGAATAGCAATGGTTGCACAAATTTATTTAATGCCACTGATTATACACTTAAAAATGGCACAAGTTTTTATGTATGTTTTACCACAATTTTTTTTAAAGCTGAAGAAATAAAAGATGCATTTAAACAAGACTTATGCCTTTGCTTTTCAATAAAGGAAACCCAAGTATATTTCAGAACAAAACTGCCCCCCTGGAGCCTTATGTTCCTCGAGCAGGTTTCTCGGACCTGGGAAAGGGGCCGGTGCGGACAGCAGTGTTAGTAGGGGCTGTGGGACCACACTACCGTTTACTCCTCACCCAGTCCCAGGGACGGGTGGCTCATTAGCCTCATTTCAAGAAGGGGAACTTGGCACAGAGAGGTTAAAGGACTCACCCAACATCACACAGCTGGTATCAGTGCTAGAATCTGCCAGAACCAGGGCTTCCTCACCACCCACTGCAGGGCCCGCAGAGTAGCCCAGACTCTCCCAAAGCCATCTTAACAGGAGAGACGTGAACTCTGACAACCCTGAGAGCAGCCAGGCAGAGCTCTGGGGCTGCGGAGGCTGGGGAGCATGGGGCAGTGCCTGACCTGCACTGTGCACAGAGCAGCCACTGGGTGTTGGGTGTCCCAGGCCTGTGCTCGATGCCCGGAGCTAAGTGACAGCGGCACCTGTTTGTGGGCAGATGTTCAGGGATCCCTGAGAACCCCCAAGATCACCATTTAACAGGGGAAAGCTGAAATTCTATTAGCAGGTACTGGCCGACATTTGGGAGAGAAGGAGGGAGTGCTGGTGGCCCCTGTGCTTGGTGCTACACGGGGGGCTGGGAAATCGGATCCAGCCCACTCCCTCTGGGGGGTAGAAGGCTCTAGACATAGGCGGCCTCCGACTTGGAGCCCCTCCTCTACCTCTTGTTACCTATGAGACCTGGTGCAAGTTACTGCCCCCTCCGAACCCGTTAACCTCCCCATCTTCACACTGCGAAGATAGAAACCTCTCGTTAGTGTGGATGTTGAGACAAGCCGTTTTGTGTCGATGGCACGGCTGTGATCATCATATGCACAGCTCTCCGGCCAGAGGTAGGTGCACGGCAACCCCACTGCCTCCACTCTCTGTGACAACCTAATTCCCGGCTCAGGCCCTCTTCCAGGATTCCACGGGTGTGCACATCCCAGAAGCCCGTTTCAGAGTTCTGCTGTTTCCCTGAGTCAGAACTTCTGCGGGCACAGGGTGCTGCAGGGGAGCCTGTAGGCCACCAGTCACCTGTCCACCCCGGTTCCTGCAGCCCCTGGGCCCAACCTCACCCTCTCCTCAACGCCGCCGCCACCTGGCTGGGCCTGAGGGCCTCCCTGGCCAGCCTGCGTGGGGTCCTGTCACCTGGGTGCCACACCCCACCCCTCCTACATTGCTCTCTGGAGGCTGGTGGGCAGCAGGCCCAGGACCCCATTACCTCCTCTCCTCACGGCACCCCCTGGGGAATCACCCTGTGGTCCAAGGTGCCTCTTTGCTCTCTGCTTCCCAGGAGGGGACCCAGTTCTTCCTAAAGGCTTGGGCGTCTGGTTACAAGTAGTCTGAATGGCCCACAGGCACCAACCAGGCTTGGGCCAGCTCCTCTTTGGGGAGGAGAAAGACGGAGGAAAAATGTCAAGTTAGGCAGTCCCTGCTTTGCACGGTTCTAATAGGCGCACATTCTAGTTACGGTCTAGACACCACCAGTCCACCAACAGCATGGCCCCAGCGATGAGCTCCCGCGTACGTCACCGGGAGCGACTGCGTCAGGGGCAGCCTGCCGAGAGCGTCAGTGACGGGCGCGCGCGAGCCCGTGGCCGTCGCGGCGCCGGCCTCGGGTCGCTGTGCCTGCCGCTCGGTTCCCACGCGGCCGGCGGACCCTGCAGTCGCGCGGCCTCCTGGCCGCCCCGTGACCCACCCACGTGCCCTCTGACAGCCCGGGGCCCGCAGGGGGCGTGGCCAGCGGGTGAGGGCGCGGCCGGAAGCGGGAGGGTCACGTGGACGGGAAGTCCAATCCGGCGGTGCCGGGGTCACAGGAAGAGCCGCCGGTGGGCGCGAGGACACGGCCCCGGGCGGACTGGGCGTGTGCGGCCCGATGAGCCCCTGAGGGCGGCGTACCGGCAGAAGCGGGAACGGGGCTGTGAGGAGAAGAGCGACGTCCCGAGGCAGCGACGCCGGCAAAGAGCTTCCCGCCGCGGGAGCTCGGGACGGCGCCGCCACGGACGGTGCGGGAGGCGGAAGGACGCGGGTCTGGCCCCGGAAGGACCCTGGCGGGCCGCGCGGCTCCGAGGAGACGCCCGCCCTGCCCTCAGGTCCGCCGTAGGGGGAGGCCGGCGCTGCTTCGACTACTACTGATAGTTTTTTCTTAAAGTTGTGGTTGAATACACACAGTGTACAATCTACCACCTTCACCCCTTCCAGGTGTCCGGTTTTGCAGCACTAAGTACATTCACACTGTTGCGAATGGATGGACTGCTCCGTGGATCTGTGTCCGCCTTGCACAGACACGCATGTATCTCTGTATGGTTTCAACTTGAGTTCACCTGCCGCTTTTGAACAAAGAAATAAGCACTTCAATTCTCAATGTTTCTGATTATTTCAAGTTAGACTGCACTAAAATACTACTTTTACTCCTTTTTGTTTCCCTATATATTGATAACCAATAAGAACGTTTTCAATGTTTTGAAGATCACTGAACAGGCATACTTTTCCCATAGGTTATCTTTCCTACCTACGCTCATTTAAAAAAAAACTATTTTTGTTGAGATAAAATTCACTTTAACTATTTTGAAGTGTCTGATTCGGTGGGTTTTAGCAGAGTGGCAATGTCCCGCAGCTATCCCCACCCCTTACCAAGACTGCTTTGCGTGATTTCAGCTGACGCGTTGTTACAGCCCCGCACTGCTGGGCGAGGTAAGGACTGCCTGCGGTGCAGAGCATTACCTGCCACATAAATAATCAGCTCAGCAGTTCACTGTCGTGGCAGCATGTGCTCCAGACTTTCAAACCCAGGATGGGGGGCTTGGCTGTTCCACTGCCCAGCCGTGTCTCTTTCAGCGGGCTACAAAATCACGCTGAGACTTGGTTGTCTTGTCTTTGAATTAAGGATAATCCTCCATTTATTCAGCAAATACTTACTGCGTCCCTGGTCGGTGCTGAGTCCTGTTCTAGGAGAAGGAGACACAGCCCCTGGGCTTTCACAGCGTGCGGTGGGGTTCCTCCTCCTGGCAAGGTGCGCACAGCGCTTGCTCTCTGTACCTGCAAAACAAAAGCCCAGTGAAGAAAGAACCAGCCATGGGGCACTGGGGAAGGGTGTTCCTCTGGTAAAACTCCTTTACAAATGGTAAGGAATATGTAGCTATCTGTTTTGATTCTTTTTAGTATTAAATCATAGCTCAAGATGTCCTATTCCCAAGTTAAATACACTCTTTCTTCAATCTGTCGCCTCCCCTTTTGTAGCATCTTTCCTGTGCGGTTTATCCCGTTAGTGGGCAAGTTTCGTTTACATTTTGAATTCTGTTAATGTTGTCACCTGATGCATTTGGGATGGATGATTAATAATAAGAAACTGGCAAAAGCCAGGAATCGTAAAATATTATTACTGGAGCATCTGCACCCTTAGTTTATTTTAACTTAAAATATATAAAATAAAAATTACATATGAAAGAAGATTCATTGATTTGTCAATTGTACCAGATACATAGCTTCTTTCAATCCTCATTTTACCTATTTTCTATAGAAAAAGAATATATATATATATATATATATATATATATATATATATATATATAT